>CAKALU010069351.1:0-92999 GCA_916700995.1 Hozukius guyotensis | reverse complement strand
CTTTGCCGGCAAGCAGCTGGAAGATGGTCGCACCCTCTCCGACTACAACATCCAAAAAGAATCCACCCTCCATCTTGTCCTGCGTCTGAGGGGAGGCATGCAGATCTTCGTTAAGACCCTCACTGGCAAGACCATCACCCTGGAGGTTGAGCCCAGCGACACCATTGAGAACGTGAAGGCCAAGATCCAGGACAAAGAAGGCATCCCCCCAGACCAGCAGAGGCTGATCTTTGCCGGCAAGCAGCTGGAAGATGGTCGCACCCTCTCCGACTACAACATCCAAAAAGAATCCACCCTCCATCTAGTCCTGCGTCTGAGGGGTGGTATGCAGATCTTCGTCAAAACCCTCACTGGCAAGACCATTACCCTTGAGGTCGAGCCCAGCGACACCATTGAGAACGTGAAGGCCAAGATCCAGGACAAGGAAGGCATTCCCCCAGACCAGCAGAGGCTGATCTTTGCTGGCAAGCAGCTGGAAGATGGCCGCACCCTCTCCGACTACAACATCCAAAAGGAGTCCACCCTCCATCTTGTCCTGCGTCTGAGGGGAGGCATGCAGATCTTCGTTAAGACCCTCACTGGCAAGACCATCACCCTCGAGGTCGAGCCCAGCGACACCATTGAGAACGTGAAGGCCAAGATCCAGGACAAGGAAGGCATTCCCCCAGACCAGCAGAGGCTGATCTTTGCCGGCAAGCAGCTGGAAGATGGCCGCACCCTCTCCGACTACAACATCCAGAAAGAATCTACCCTCCATCTTGTGCTGCGTCTGAGGGGCGGCCAGTAAAGTCATCCATGATTCCATGTTCTTAAAGTTATTTCACTAAAGTTAACGTGCAATTTATGACATGCCGTACTATGAAGTTATTGTTACACATGACAAAAGTGTTAAACGTTACATGACCAAAAGTTTGATGCAAATCACTTAATAAATGATTAAACTGAATATCTTGGTTTCCATTCATGGTACAAATCTCCTGTTCACATACATAATATCAGCAGTACAGAGGCTAATTGAGTTACACAACTTTATCCACAAATAATGTGTTTATCTGTAGTAGGAAAAACACATTATTGGCATAATTGGGCCTTGGGAGTTCTGTTACGATTTCCTGATCATAGTAATGGTTTAGTGTGAACAAACAGTTCAATATGAACAGTAATTCTAATACAGTAGGTACATTTTTAGCAGGGGCATAAATGAGTCATGGGTATTTTTCTGTTATGTTTTCCTGGTAATGGTGTAGTGAACATAAACTGCTCAATTTGAGCAGTAATTCAAATACAGTAGATGCATTTAACTATATGCACATATGAAGTGGATAACTGGGTAATTGTAATTGCTAAATGACTGGGAAATATGTGTTGGGACTCAACTAGATGTTACTTATTAAAGAAAATGTTATATAATTCACTATGATATATAATCTTTACGGAAACAGACATCTGATGTTGTTCCTGCCTATACGGTGTACAGTATGGGCATTTTAATCAAAAACATCTGTAGCTGTATGGTGTATGTGAGAAGCATAATGTCTAGAAAAGAAAATCACACCAGCATTTTCATAACTCACCAATGATCATATTACTTAAAGAGTTTGCATGTCAAGCACAGTATCTCCAAATAGATAATAACTCACCAATTTAGTAAGATGCTGCCCAAAGCTGGCAGAATTTGAGTGATTGAACTGCAGTTCTCCTGCAGAGGGTTTATAGAGATGGAGGTCAGCTTCAGAGTCACAGAACACTTGGAAAGGTAGACAGAATTTCTATCAATGAGGATGTGGCGCCATCTATTGTCAAGAGGTTGATATGTTACATAGAGGAAAGGCAAACAAACCACAAGAGGTAGGAGCCAGTGGGTCCACAAATGGGATTCAAGAACCACAGGGGAGGAGGAAATATATCAAGAGTGTTGGCATACAAGGGGAAAAGTATGATTTCAATCGACAGAGGGAAGAGATAATATCAAATGTCTGAGCTTGGCATATTCTCTTTCACTAAGATGGAAATGATTTTCAGCATAAGGAAACAGGAAAATTATTAAATTGTAAAAATATAAATATAAAAATGTGCAGCATATTCATATATCAGATTTCAGTACAAACATACTGTAGATTGTTTTATGCCCTGGACGTTTGCAGGCCTAAAGGAACCCAATGTTTCTTAACATGCTGAGGTTGGTTAGGTTGGACATACATGGCATACAAGACACATTATATGTGTTAAAGGTCAGGAAAACATGCTTGTTTTTCAACATGTAAGTGAGATGAATGTGTGATGACCTTTGTGCCTATACAGTAGTGACAACTCAGTTAAAAAGTGGCAATCAAGCATTAAGAATGTTACCTACATTTGACACAAGAAAGGCTAAGGTTAGGGATGACACTATCTCCATGAGGAAAGTAATGTGGATTATGGATAGCACAAGGATTGTGCTGTGGTATTTGCTGTTTAATCCACAACTAAATGGGCTCAACACCGTTATCTGGATAATCGGGTATCAGCTGTTTATCCTGCCAAAGGCATTTATTTCATAGCAGTGCTGACTTGCTTTCAATTTGTGCATCAAGTGCAGGAGGCTGTATGACAAAGAATTCATGGATCTAACTATTAAATTCTGACAACAACTTGCATCATATACAGTGTATTTCACAGAGCAGCTAACAGAAAAGGGCATAGAAAAATATGTTATATTATTTAGGTTTATTGTATAATCTTTAGATGATTGTCAGCCCCAGAGTTGGGGAAATAAGTAACAGTAAAACTGGGTATAGGCTACCAGAGGTGGGACCAAGTCATTGTTTTGCAAGTCACAAGTAAGTCTCGCGCTAAATTTTGGAGAGGAAAAACTGGCATGGCCATTTTCAAAGGGGTCCCTTGACCTCTAACCTCAAGATATGTGAATGAATGAAAATGGGTTCTATGGGTACCCACGAGTCTCCCCTTTACAGACATGCCCACTTTATGATAATCACATGCAGTTTGGGGCAAGTCATAGTCAAGTCAGCACACTGACAAACTGACAGCTGTTGTTGCCTGTTTGGGCTGCAGTTTGCCATGTTATGAGTAAACCATATTTTTTCATGCTGAGGGGGTTTCTGGAGAATATTTGTCATTGGTGTGTGTTGTTAATTGATTTCCATGATAGATATATACATATATTTGCATAAAGCAAGCATAATTGCCAACTCCCATGTTGATAAGAGTATTAAATACTTGACAAATCTCCCTTTACATTTGGAACAGATACAAAAAATTGAGATTCATTTGTGATTCATTGCAATTAAATATTTGAATCAACTGACAGCCCTAGTATATAATAATTATCAATGTGACATATGGCTAATTCATATATATTTAGATAACTAAAATTAAAGTAAATACATAAATTATGTATACATGTAGTTTTGGGGCAAGTCATAGTCAAGTCAGCACACTGACACACTGACGACCGTTGTTGCCTGTTGGGCTGCAGTTTGCCATGTTATGATTTGAGTATTTTTTATGCTAAATGCAGTACCTGTGAGGGTTTCTGGACAATATTTGTCATTGTTTTGTGTTGTTAATTGATTTCCAATAATAAATATGTACATATATTTGCATAAAGCAGCATATTTGCCCACTCCCATGTTGATAAGAGTATTAAATACTTGATAAATCTCCCTTTAAGGTACATTTTGAACAGATAAAACAATGTATGATTAAAATGTGAATAGAAACTGGAAATGGGAACTATTTTCAATGGCGGATGAATACCATTAGATGACGCGTCACCAGTATAAATACTCCTGTCGCCCTGGCAACAGCGCAGTCAGAGAGAGGTGTTAACGGGCTACAGCAGCACAAACACTGAAACAAACTGTAAGTATTATTGTTTGTTTATTAAAAAAACAACATGTTCGCAGTGATATTGCGGGTTATTTGTAGTTTTTCCATCAATTTACAGCTTCCATACTGTTTAACTAGGCTCTATTTTGTTCGGTTTTTAGCGGGTACCGTTAGCTAGCTGAACAAAACGAAAGCAAACAACAACAATACCTTGTTTTAAAATGGCGCTGGTGCTGGAATCATCAACCTCCTACTAGTATGTTCATGTGATACAGGAGGAGTCATCACTCCTGGTAAGACAAAGTAATGACTAACATGTCTAAAAAAGGTTGAAAAAAAGTCATAGTCTAGTGTAAAAAAAAATCCTAAAAGTCATAGCATAATATGTCAAAAAATCATAAAAGTCATAGTATAGTATGTCTCAAAAAAGTCAAAGGAAGTCATAGTACAATATGACAAAAAATCATAAAAGTCATAGTGTAGTATGTCAAAAAAGTTCATTAAAAGCCATAGTATAGTATGTCAAAAAAAAAAGTCATAGAGAGTCATATTATAGTATGTAATAAAAATCATAAAGTCATAATATAGTATGTCTAAAAAAAAGTCAATAAAATTCATAGTATAGTACGTCGAAAACAGTCAGAACAAATCATAGTGTAGCATGTCAAAAAAATCATAAAAAGCCATAGTATAGTATGTCTAAAAAAAGTCCTAGAAAGTCATAGTATAGTTTGTCAAAAAATCATAAAAGTTATAGTGTAGCATGTCTGAAAAAGTAATAAAAGTCATAGAGTAGTTTGTCAAAAAAGGTAAAAAAAAAGTCATAGTATAGTGTTAAAAAAATCATAAAAGTCATAGTATGGTATGTCTAAAAAAGGTCATAGTATAGTGTGAAAAAAGGTCATAAACAAGTCATTATATAGTATGTCCACAAAAATCATAAAAAGTCATATTATAGTATGTTTAAAAAAGTCATAAAAATAATAAACAGTCATAAAAAATAATAGTATCTAGTATGTCTAAAACGTCATAAACAAGTCATAGTATAGTGTCAAAAAAAACATATGCTCGAATCACCGGCCTCCTACCAGTATGTTCATGTGATACAGTAGGATACAGCTCACTTTTATCACTCATGGTAAGACTAAGTAATAAGTAATGACTAACATGTCTAAAAAAGTTATAAAAGTTATAGTGTAGTATGTTAAAAAAATTAATTAAAAGTAATAGTATAGTATGTTCAAAAATCACAACAAGTCATAGTATAGTATGTAAATAAAAAAGTCAATAAAATTCATAGTATAGTATGTCGAAAACAGTCAGAACAAATAATAGTATATAGAATGTCAAAAAAATGTCATAAATAAGTCATAGTGTAGCATGTCTAAAAATCATAAAAAGTCCTAGTGTAGCATGTCTAAAAAAGTAATAAAAGTCATAGTGTAGTATGTCTAAGAAAGGTTAAAAAAAAAAAAAAGTCATAGTATAGTGTCAAAACAACCATATGCTCGAATCACCAGCCTCCTACCAGTATGTTAGATACAGTAGGATTCAGCTCACTTTTATCACTCGTGGTCAGACAAAGTAAGAAGTAATGATGTCCCGAATAATGGCGGCTGTATATGCAAAACATATGTATAAAGACAACAAACAATTAATGTATACCTCTGACGGGAAGACTTAATTAATTAATGGCCGTATATTCAAATGTAGATGTAAGACATTGTATATAAAATGAGAAAAGCATACTTTCATAGTGGACTGGTCAAATTGATGACACTCATCTGTAGAGTATACTAGGCCATTTTACTGTAGGCCTGTTTAAATTAAAGGATGATAGTAACGTAGAATCTTCATTTTTTCACAGGTGCAAACATGCAGATCTTTGTGAAGACCCTCACTGGCAAGACCATCACTCTTGAGGTCGAGCCCAGCGACACCATTGAGAACGTGAAGGCCAAGATCCAGGACAAGGAAGGCATCCCCCCAGACCAGCAGAGGCTGATCTTTGCTGGCAAGCAGCTGGAAGATGGACGCACCCTCTCCGACTACAACATCCAGAAAGAATCCACCCTCCATCTTGTGCTGCGTCTGAGAGGAGGCATGCAGATCTTCGTCAAAACCCTCACTGGCAAGACCATCACCCTGGAGGTCGAGCCCAGCGACACCATTGAGAACGTGAAGGCCAAGATCCAGGACAAGGAAGGCATCCCCCCAGACCAGCAGAGGCTGATCTTTGCTGGCAAGCAGCTGGAAGATGGACGCACCCTCTCTGACTACAACATCCAGAAGGAGTCCACCCTCCATCTCGTCCTGCGTCTGAGGGGTGGTATGCAGATCTTTGTCAAGACCCTCACTGGCAAGACCATCACTCTTGAGGTCGAGCCCAGCGACACCATTGAGAACGTGAAGGCCAAGATCCAGGACAAGGAAGGCATTCCCCCAGACCAGCAGAGGCTGATCTTTGCTGGCAAGCAGCTGGAAGATGGACGCACCCTCTCTGACTACAACATCCAGAAGGAGTCCACCCTCCATCTCGTCCTGCGTCTGAGGGGTGGTATGCAGATCTTTGTCAAGACCCTCACTGGCAAGACCATCACCCTGGAGGTCGAGCCCAGCGACACCATTGAGAACGTGAAGGCCAAGATCCAGGACAAGGAAGGCATCCCCCCAGACCAGCAGAGGCTGATCTTTGCTGGCAAGCAGCTGGAAGATGGACGCACCCTCTCTGACTACAACATCCAGAAGGAGTCCACCCTCCATCTCGTCCTGCGTCTGAGGGGTGGTATGCAGATCTTTGTCAAGACCCTCACTGGCAAGACCATCACCCTGGAGGTCGAGCCCAGCGACACCATTGAGAACGTGAAGGCCAAGATCCAGGACAAGGAAGGCATCCCCCCAGACCAGCAGAGGCTGATCTTTGCTGGCAAGCAGCTGGAAGATGGACGCACCCTCTCTGACTACAACATCCAGAAGGAGTCCACCCTCCATCTCGTCCTGCGTCTGAGGGGTGGTATGCAGATCTTTGTCAAGACCCTCACTGGCAAGACCATCACCCTGGAGGTCGAGCCCAGCGACACCATTGAGAACGTGAAGGCCAAGATCCAGGACAAGGAAGGCATCCCCCCAGACCAGCAGAGGCTGATCTTTGCTGGCAAGCAGCTGGAAGATGGACGCACCCTCTCCGACTACAACATCCAGAAAGAATCCACCCTCCATCTTGTCCTGCGTCTGAGGGGCGGTCAATAAATGGTTCCATGTTTTCACTTGACAACCTAACCCAATAAAGTATGCAAGATTAAATTATATGGTGTTTACCCCCTTTTTTTTGCACATTTGTGTAGAATGTGAACACAATAAGAGTTGATGGGTTTTCAAAGTTATCATACATTCAGAATAATTTGTATTATTTATATAGGTAATATTCTGTTAAATACAAAAGACAATGTTGGAAAGTTGTTGTTTTTTTATATGGAAGTTATTTTTGAATGGATTCATTCAATTTAGAATTTTATCAACTAGAATTACATAGTTTTTTTATAATGCATGGCCACTCTAATGCTCTTTATTTCCTTCACAATCTACAAGCAATTAATTAATCTACAATGTACAAAATAATGTGGCTTTGTCATTCACAAAAAGCCAGTTGATATGAGAATTCAATGCTTTGAAGAGAAATGGGTAAATGTTAAGTTTTTCTTGATTTGTTCCAGGAAGTGGGTTTATTGAGGTACCTGGAACATTTGGAGTAAAATAAGGAGCTGTCGAACCAGGAACCTTAAGTGATGTGAAAAATCCTGTAATAGTGGGTTTTACTCAGCAGAATTATCCAGATAACTCACTGAAAATGACTTCCTGTTGACTAGTATCCTCTCATGAATTGCATCCTGGCAACAGGGAAACCTGGTGGTTCAAGGGTCAGTGTCCTATTGATCACCCCATGTTCACCCCGCCCATAACCCCAGTGGTCTTGACTCTGAATCTGGATGAAAAGCTCCATAGCATTAAATCAAATAAGTCTCTTACAGGAATTCAAATCTTCCTGTACTCCTAGGCTATTTAATGAAGCATGAAATGCCACATGGAACCACTAGAGGTCACCAGCTTACTGGTAGTACTCCAACCCTCAAGTTCCATGAAATTGCATTTACACGTTTCCTCTACCACTGTACAAATCTGAGGTTAAAAGTGAAAGTGCCTGTCCTGGTTGTTTAAATCTGACAGAGGATAAAGGTCATGCTCCAAAGCAGATGATTTGCTTTTGCTTTTAGCTGGGTTGGTTATGATTTAATACATGTAAAATGAGTGAGTGAAAGACTTGTGATGTACCTCAAATAAAGAATCACACATTTTGTTACTGATTTACAAAAGAACTGACATTAAGACCATAAAGGCAGCCAGTAACAAAAGAAAAAGGGCTGCTGAGGCCACAGCTAGACAGAAGATGCAAAGAGGGGAGTTTTCATTATCATTAAAGAGAACTGAAGGAATAACCCCAATGGGGAAATTAGGCTGTTGCAGCAAAGCAGTAGAATAAAAAGTTATCCCCCCACTTGGTGAAGGTCACTAAAAGAAAGACATAAGACATAAGACGTATAAATAAATAAACAAATATAGCTACAGAAATAAAGAAATAAGGGAGAATTTGATTATTCAAATTCTCTCCAACAGCAACAGGTTTTACTCAGGCAACACCGTCAGTCTCAGGAGTGATAGTGAGGCTATTAGTAAAGTCCAGAAGAGGAATCCAAGTCCCGTGAAAGGCTTTAATGGATCCCTTTATTGAGAATATGAATGTTTCTAGCTTTATGCATTCCAGGACTTCCTGTATCCATCTGGCAGGTGTTGTTGGGAAATAGGAGAATAGGTGATGGTTTATGATTGGTACATGGACTGAAACTCTATGCAAACCGTAGTGTTTCTAAACTGAAGCCTTGAGAGACTTAGCGATGACTGAGTTGTTAGAGATTTTGGAGGCCACTATAGAGGAGGCTTGCAGTTGACTCAGGAGTTGGTAGGAGCCCCCTCAGCATTCCTGTTAATGCTACAATATTACCAGATGCTTCTTCATAACTGTATGCTGTCATTATCACCACCATGATCATAACGTGAGTATACTGTTCATGGTAAAACAGAAAAAAAGACATAAAAAAGTCATAGTATAGTATGTAAAAAAAAGTCATAGAATGTAAATAAAATCATAAAGTCATAGTATAGTATGTGAAAAAAGTAATTGAAAGTCATAGTATAGTATGTCGAAAAAGGTTAAAAAAGTCATAATATAAAATGTTTAAATATATATATAAAAAGTCATAGTTTAGTATGTTCAAAAATCATAACAAGTCATATTATAGTATGTCTAAAAAAGTAATAAAAATAATAAACAGTAATAAAAAATAACAGTATCTAGTATGTCAAAAAAAGGTCACAAACAAGTCATAGTACAGTATGTCTGAAAGTCATAGTAAAATATGTAAAAAAAAAAACAGAACTCATCCTGAATATACAGTATGTGTGCACAACTGATTTGCGTGCCCAGCCTCACCCATCCATCCACCTCCTTTGCATGGCACTACTTGTAGCCCAAAAACATACACAGATGTTTGCTCAATGAAAAATAATTTACTAGAGTAGGCCATATTAAGAATGTTATAGCAATGGTAGACGAAATATATAATAAGGTCACTATAAAGTCAATGTGTTCCACAAAGTTTTGTGAAGCTTCCAAATGGATGTCTGAAAAAAAAAATGTCCTATGAGGCCAAGCATAATATTAACATTTCCTCCTTGGAGTTGTGTCACAGAGGTCTTATTGATGAAACGCTGTTGGTGTTTAAAGTAATAGAAAGTCATAGTAAAGTATGTAAATAAAATCATAAAGTCATAGTATAGTATGTCTGAAAAAAGTCATAGAAAGTTATAGTATAGTATGTAAATAAAATAAAATCATAGTCATAGTATAGTATGTCTAAAGAAAAAGTCAATAAAATTCATAGTATAGTATGTCGAAAACAGTCATAACAAATAATAGTATATAGAATGTCAAAAAATGTCAAATAAGTCATAGTGTAGCATGTCAAAAAATCATAAAAAGTCATAGTATAGTATGTCTAAAAAAAGTCATAGAAAGTCATAGTATAGTATGTCAAAAAAATCATAGTATAGCATGTCAAAAAAATCATAAAAGTCAAAGTGTAGCATGTGTAAAAAAATAATAAAAGTCATAGTGTAGTATGTCAAAAAAGGTAAAACAAAAATTCATAGTATAGTATGTCAAAAAAGGTCATAAACAAGTCATAGTATAGTATGTCCACAAAAATCATAAAAAGTCATATTATAGTATGTCAAAAAAAGTCATAAAATAATAAAGAGTAATAAAAAATAATATCTAGTATGTCCAAAAATGTCATAAACAAGTCATAGTATAGTATGTCCAAAAAATCATAAAAACTCATAATATAGTATGTCAAAAAGGGAAAAAAAAGTCATAGTATAAATATGTTAAACTAAAATATGTAAAATAAATAAATAAATAAAATCCTGACACAGTGCACAACTGATTTGCGTGCCCATCATCACCCATCCATCCACCCTCTTTGCATGGCACTACTTGTAGCCCACAAACATACACTGTTTCCTCAATGAAAAATAATTTGCAATAACCTCATTTTTAGAGTAGGCCATATTAAGAATGTTATAGCCAAAATATATAATAAGGTCACTATAAAGTCAACGTGTTCCACAAAGTTTTTTTTTCAGTAAAAAAAAAATGAATTTCCTATGAGGCCAAGCATAATGTTAACATTTCCTCCTTGGAGTCGAGTCACAGAAGTCTTATTGAGGAAACACTGCTGGTTTTACAGCCCCTGCTCTGTGGGTTAGCCTGTTACATGACAGGAGGCAGTAGTAGTCCTCTATAGAGTCTCTCTACCAGCTGGGAGCTGCTGTCTCACTCGGCTCCAGTGTGCAGGAGGAATGGCAGGCTGGGGAGTTTTCTTCGTGTCTCTCCTCAACTACAAGACGGAGAAATATGTCATCGCAGAAAACAGGAAAATCGGGATATTGTTCAGACTCTATCAGCTGGCTGTGCTGGGATACATAATCGGGTGAGTGCAACCCCCTGCATGCCCCCTAGACAAGTTTACAGGCATGGAATAAAGTCACCTTTTAGAAAGTGATTCACCAAGTTAAAAATAGTTGTGCACGCTGAAAGACTTTGTTACTGTTAAAGAGGCAGCAGCACAGAGTTTTAAAGTGTTTCTAAATGTCTCAGAAAGAGTTGATTCATTAATGTATCAGATTGCTGCAGTGACAGGAAGCTATCTCATCCCACCCCCCCTTCACTGAGTGATGTCACTCTGATGTATGTGAGAGAAATGATGAAAGTGAACAGGTGACTGTCACATAGTTGTAATCTGGTTTGACCTTTGAAACTTAATTGCTTGTGAAACTTATTTCCAACTGTAAAGATGCAGATTTAGAGGCTGCAGGGTGGTTATAAAATCATATTTGCTCTGTGGCGTGTAGCTTAGGGAGGGTCGCTCATGCACAGGTTTTATTGCCATGTCATGTGTGAGACTTTGTGGTATTTTTGGGGCATTTTCCTCATTACATGCTGCTGTCATCCCCAAGTGCAAAATATATTCAAGTGGAGATACCACATCAAATATTCTATGATTTAGTCTAGGATAAAATCTAAAATATCAGACCCTGAGACGGGGTCCGTGGTCTCATTTGTGTCAGTTTAGAGGTCCTTGATGTGAAGGAGTTTGGGATCCACTGATCTAGGATACACTTACACGTCAACATGACTCCTTTCATCTGCTTTCATTAATGACTGAGTTATGAGTGATATGTGTGAGTTATAATGTGTGTGCTGTCAACCCCGGACCACAGGGTCACCGACAGACTGCTCAACGAGGGATCACAAGTGCTATACTGATGCATCGCACCCATGTTGATCATCGAAATGTGATACTGTTAAACTTGTTCAACATAAGGCTCATAACTATAATGAATCGTGACGTTTTCTGTGAATGTCTCAGGTGGGTGTTTGTGGTGCGGAAAGGATACCAGGAGAGAGAAGAGGCCATCCAGACCTCCGTCATCACCAAGCTTAAAGGTGTTACGCTGACCAACAGCTCTGAGACGGGGCTTCACCTGTGGAGTTCTGAGGATTATGTCATACCCCCAAGTGTGAGTCTGTCCGTCTATCCGTCCGTCCGTCTATCTATCCATCTTGGGCTGTCAATCGCTTGAAATATTTAATCGCGATTAATTGCATGGTTGTCCATAGTTAATCGCAAATTAATCGCACGTTTTATCAGTTCAAAATTTACCTTAAAGGGAGGTTTGTCAAGTATTTAATACTCTTATCAACATGGGAGTGGGCAAATATGCTGCTTTATGCAAATTTAGGTAAATATGTATTACTGGAAATTAATTAACAACACAAAAAAATGATAAATATTATCCAGAAACCCTCACAGGTACTGCATTTAGCATAAAACATATGCTCCAATCATAACATGGCAAACTGCGAGCAAACAGGCAACAACAGCTGTCAGTGTGTCAGTGTGCTGACTTGACTATGACTTGCCCCAAACTGCATGCGATTATCATAAAGTGGGCATGTCTGTAAAGGGGAGACTCGTGGGTACCCATAGAACCCATTTACATTCACATATCTTGAGGTCAGATGTCAAGGGACCCCTTTGAAAATGGCCATGCCAGTTTTCCCTCGCCAAAATTCAGTGTAACTTTGGAGCGTTATTTAGCCTCCTTTGCGACAAGCTAATATGACATGGTTGGTACCAATAGATTCCTGAGGTTTTTCTAGTTTCATATGATGCAAGTATCTGCACTCTTTAAAACTGTGCTTGCTACAAGGTAAAAGTCTCAAGTTGCGTTAATGCATTATCTATCTATCTATCTATCTATCTATCTATCTATCTAATCTCAGCTTGCAGAATACCAATATTGATGTCAGAGCACTCCCCAATTACTCTCCTGTCACGAGAGATTACGAGGATACTGAGTGTCTGCTTTGGTGGATATCATTAGCCTCGGCATCTGTCGCACCAGATTTAACAATATTGAACTTCTCAGGAGTGTAATTTGTTTAACCTTTTGCTTCTCGATCTCTCTGTCTGGACCTAATTTTGTTTTGCAGGGTGAGCAGGTGTTCTTCATAGTAACCAATTACATCGAGACCCCCAATCAGAGGCTGGGGTTCTGCGCCGAGGTGAGAAGACGAATGTCATGTGTGGCTTTTAATTGCTTTGTTTTTTCATCCTAATATTTGAAATGAATGTAGACTGCACGGTGCCAGATTACCACGTCCACACGATTGCTTTTTCATATCTCGCAGAGTTTCAAGGTGCAAGATGGACGATGTCAAAGTGATGATGACTGCGTCGAGGGCGAGGCTGTAATAGCTGGCCATGGTGAGGATCATCAACTCAAAATCTGAAAAGTTTTTAGCCACAATTACAGGTTGAGATCTGTCATATCGGTGACTGACAATCTTAAAACAATATTTCCCACGTAGTCCACATGACTCACTAATGTTGTAGTTTGGCTACTAATCTAAACTCAATGCTATCACAAAGTTATTAGACTTAAATAACTAATTTTATAATAGTTTGTTTCAACAATACTCTCTGTTAACAGTACACAAACTACCAAAAGTCTTTCAGTTAATCTTATTTTAGCATAAACTCTCTTTAAGCTCCACCCAGCCAAGAATCTCTGCTCTCTCCGTCAGGAATAAAGACCGGCTTGTGCCTAAACAGCACTGGGACCTGTGAGATTCACGCCTGGTGTCCTATTGAACACAGCAAGAGACCCACGTGAGACCCCCCATCCTCTCTGACAGAACTTTGGAAATGTGCCATTTTGTGCTACTACATTGACACTCACCCTGATCCCCTCACAGGGGCCGAGATATTTCACAGGGTCTATTTATTACTAATGCGGCCTGTCAGCTCCACTTGTTTTGTTTTTATTTCACACAGCTGCCTGTCTCTTTCCCTTCCAGAGAGCCCTTACTGAGTCAAGCAGAAAACTTCACCATCTACATCAAGAACTTCATCAGGTTCCCAAAGTTTGAATTCTCCAAGTAAGTGGTGCTGATTGCTGGTGCTGCCTATATGGTTTCAAGGCATGGTGACATGGATTGCTGAGTGAGACCCCGCCGGCTGCTTTAAATAGCTTTAGGGTGCAGAGAGCCTTCTATTTATACCGGCCTGTGCATTGCACTCAGTGGGGCAGTGAAACAGTGATCTGAGACGTCCTTGACAGCAGGCCTTGCACTGGACAGGTGTCCGGTCGGACGGGGCTATCCCGTGGAGCTGAGCCGCTGCCTTCTCTTCTGTCGTCGTCTGTTCAAGTCTTCCAAGAAGGCAGAGAGATGCCACAAGCCACAGCTTATTCATCTGTCAGGATCTTACTCTAATTACACCGCCATATCTTTTATGTTTCCTCACTAATCGTGATATGCTTAACGGGGATTGGCTGCTAGTACAAATCCCTTTAATGTGTGTTACTCGAAATGGCTGGCAGCACTACACTTCTTACAGTGTGACACATCCAGTGTGCTTAGAGCCAGAGGGCGTAATGGTGAGGGTTGATAGACATATGTATACTGTATATGCTGCTGCCGCTGGTGGTGCTGTGTGTGTGTGTGTGTAGAGGAAAAGCTTACAGTTCAGTCAGAAATTATGCTATTAAGCTCCAGTAAGTAAAGATTATAAAAGACAGCGCAAGAGCTCTCTAAGGTTTAAGCAGTAATTGTTTCCAAGATAAAGGTCAAAAGGTCAAATATGCCAATATGAGAAGTTGAGCTCTGTGACTCTGAATTGGCAGGACCAGGTGTCTCTTCGTCTGTTTCCACCTCTCCAGCACTTCTTCTGCGTCACGTGAAAACCTGATAATTACAACTTTTAACTTTACAAGTTTTTTCTGGGTTAGGAAAAGTGACCCTTTGGTGCTAGATTGGGAGCATTTCTATCACCCCACATGGCTCTCAACATGGCAACAGCTGAGCTCGTAGCTCACAGGGCTTACGGTGCTAACAGTGCAAACAATGGCAAAACTGCTGACAGAGCTAACGGTGTTAACCGGGGGGAGAGACCAGAGGACGTGCGCTATACTTCCGTGATGAAGCTGTAACCACCGTTAGAGAGCAGTGCAGAGTAGTGGCTGTGAGCTAGCCAGCGGGTCACGCTCACATGCACTAACATGCACTGTGCTTTGTTGACATCGCGGCCGGCCCAGCAATGTCAACAAAGCACAGAGAAACTCAGATTACAACACACAGAGGGAAAGTGACTTCATTCTCTGCTTAGGTAGACATTTCTCCTCTATATCTTTACATAGCAAATAGTTGTTTGCTGCCTTATTAATGCTCTAGATATCATAAAGAGCACCTTTAAACTCAGCAATACATAATGTTTCACGTGAAAATAAGTTCATGAAGATCTGACATATGATACATGTGCTTCATGTCTGCTGTATTGACCTCTTAGGTCAAACGTCCTTGAAACGTGTGACGACAGCTACCTGAAAAGATGCTCCTTCGACAGACAGGACCACCTGTACTGCCCCATCTTCCGCCTCGGGGATCTGGTCAGCTGGACTGGAAATGACTTCCAGGACTTGGCTGTTAAGGTACAAAGTGTAATAATGTGCCAATTAAGACTGTGTGTGGGAGTGATTTCCATTACTGGCTTCCTCAAAGTCATTTGATAATTAACTATAATAGCCTATCACATTTATGAATTATGGAAATCCATTTTAGCTGCTCGTGATTGCAACTGTAGAAACAGACTTGTACCAAAGAGTACAGAAGCAAAGGGATGAAAATCTTGTGCTTTTTTGACAACAGCCACTAGATGGCGCTGTGGTAGCAATGAAGCCATTTTGGCATGAAAACACCAATGAGTCCATGGCCATGGATGTAAAAAGAGACGTCTGTAAATCAGAGGATCTTTTTTTTTTTTAGGTAAATCAACTTCCTAGTATGAACACTTAAATAGAGAGATCTAGAGGATCTGAGAGATCCAAAAACACACCTGCAGTCACCACTTACTGCCATAGGTGCTGCCAAAGAGAACAAAACAGAGACCTTTGAGATGTTAATTTTAATGTAATCACAGCTATTATTGACAAGGAAGCAGTAGCAACTGCGGTGAAGGGAATCAGAACAAAACCAGTTTCTCGTCATCACCCTATGATGATAGATTTCTTGAGGAGAATATGTGGGTGGAAAAACACTTCTGGGAACCGAAAGAGGAAAAACTGTTCTGTATCTGCAACATCCCCACCTAGACTTTAAAGGCAGCATTTGTCACCCATCTCTGGTTCTCTTTCTCTGCTTCCTGTTGATATCCAATAACGGACATTTTCCATGAAATCGAGGCCATTTGATAGGCTTTCTAAGGGGATGGTCTGCTTTCTCTGTAAGATAATTTGCTGCTGTGGGTGTGGGGCCAATCTGTAATGAATCCAACTTCAACAATGCAGAACACAAAACAAGTGTATCCCTGTGCATCAGAGTAAAACACAATACAGTTGTGTGTTAACAAACAACAACAGTCTCTGGACTGAACCTAAAGCTGGACTACAGCAGAGGAGTACCATGCTACACTAAAGTAAGCAGAGTGAAGTCATTATCCAAAATGGATTTCTGAATAAATAATTTTGAAGTTACAAAAGGACATTTAGTGATATTAAACCGTATGGAGCCATGGTCGGAGGCTTGCACAGGTGTCGGTGCCGTGATTGGCTCCAAACACTGACTGGAATATTTCATCAAGGCAAAAGCTGAGCAGATGAGCTACTGTATAACTTATCTCTACTGTAATTTACAAATAAACAATAGATTTCAGGTGGATCATGGATTTCTGCCTCATTGGAAATCACAGTGTTTGGGCAGAAATAGTAAAAAAGTAACAAACTATATTTTAGACAAAAAAAATCTTATCACAAGGTCCATGTTTTCCAGGTTATTCCAGAGCTTTCAGGCACATCTTGTGTTTTTTATCAGTAGGTGTTTTTTGCAAAGAAATGAAAGTCAATTGTTTGTTCTATTGCAACAGCAGCACCAGTAAAACGTCTGCCTAAAGAATGACATACAAAAGCAAAACAAAATGATTTATATTGTATTATCATATTCTACCAAAATGGCCTGTGTTGAACAATAAAATATCATAAATATAAGCGTTTGGCGGCAGCGGTTGTTGTAAAAAAAAACAAAAAACAGAGTTTCATCTTTTTGCTTCTATACTCTTTGATATAAGTAAAGAAAAAATAGAATTAAAAAATGAATTCCATACTTAGGTCACATGACAGGAACTAAACCATCTTCATGAAAACAAAGCTAACTCCTGATGAAGGCTACAAGATGTGGCTGAAAGCTTCGGAAAAAACAAGCAAGTGGACCTTGTGATAAGAACTTTATATCAAACTGCTAAGTCAAGAATGAACCTTCCAGCTAAACGTTTATCTTAAAGCCTCTGAACACCCACACAGGTATTTTCGATTATTCTGGCTGATGAAACTTCTGCTCAGGTTGAATTGGAATCTATTAGGTCATGATACTGGTGTCATTTTTCCTGCCCTAACAGGTTCAACAAAGCTAACAGGAGAGTCAGGAAGATGTCACTCAATTAGTCTGTGGGTGTTCAGAGGCTTTAAAGGGATAGTTTGGGTGTTTTGAAGTGGTGTTGTATGAGGTACTTATCCATAGTCAGTGTATTACCTACAGTAGATGACGGTCGGCACGCCCCCAGCTTGGAGAAGCAGACAGGACTTCACGGGAGTAAAGCAATGTACTGCTGTGGACGGAATGTCATGAATGTCAATAAAGCCACAAGCTACAGTAACATGTGTGAGGCTGCTCTAATATTCACAAAGTCACTGTTTCTTTCCCATCAGGGTGGCTCTGTTGGTATTCTTATTGAGTGGGACTGTGACCTGGATAAGGACTCTTCGCAGTGTAATCCAGAGTATAGCTTTACCCGTTTAGACATGAACGTGAATAACTCTGTCACATCAGGATACAACTTCAGGTATGACCCATCAGGCATTCAACAATATATACATCTGCCAGCCCACTGCCTCCTCTCTGATTTTCTGTTCGGTTTTATTTTCATCCGTTATCGATTTTTGCCCGCACAGGTATGCCAGATATTTCAAGGATCAAAATGGCAAAACCTTTCGCACTTTGTATAAAGTGTATGGGATTCGCTTCGATATAATGATCAATGGCCAGGTACAGCAGTGATATGATCCATTTTTTTCTAAGGGAAGCATGTGATTCCGGTAATAGACTTCCAGTGATTTCCTGTTATTGTTTTGCAGGCTGGGAGATTCAATATTGTTCCCACAATCATTGCCATTGGTTCAGGTCTTGCCCTGCTGGGTGCAGTGAGTAATTACTGAAATGTTATGTTGATGTGTCAGTGGATGATTAGTGTGGTTACACGTGACGTTTGAAACATGTCATATGACAGTGATATTAGAGGGTGACATATAATGGAAATAATGATTCCTGGCAGCTTGTGAAAATTCTGTTGATATTGTTTTTTCTTCCAGGGAGCCTTTATATGTGATATGATACTCCTGTACATGATGAACACGAGCTCCTTCTACCGAGAGAGGAAGTTTGAAATCATCAACTTCAAGTATGACTAACTGTATACACACAAACTTAAATGATGGGCCTTTTTAAATCAGCCATTTTCCAAACCTTGATCATCACATTTATTGCCACATCTCTCTCATACCCTGTGTAACAGGAAAGACCGGACCAAACCGAAGGATGGGAAGACGGGACACCGGGAAAAGAGATCCAGGAAACCAGCTGCAGAGAAAGAGGGCGCCAACTCCACCAACAAGGCAGAGGAGACTGAAGCCACTGCAGAGAGCCAGCTGCCTGTGGACAAACGGGGTCCCACCATTCCACGCAACACAGGACAGCGATACTCTGCCATTATCTCTCCCCAAGCTGCAGAGCCAAAGCCTCACATCACCTTCTCTTCACACAATTAAGTTTGCGGGCAGAGCGACACAAATCACCTGCAGTGGTCTGCAAGAGGTGGAACCAAAAGTTGGACTGATGTCCACTTCTCACCTACTGGCGGGACTGCTGGCATGCCACTAGCTTGAGTGATGCTTGTCCTGACTAAAGATATGTTGGTGCAGAGAAATGTTTATGTTCTGCACTGTGCACGTGGGCCAGGAAGCTGATGTAGAAATACACAGAAAGGTGGTTTTCAGTGGCTGGGTCAGGGTCCAAAGCTGGGATGTGGGAGATTACAACAGGTCCATCAATAATGATATGCAAAAGTACTGTGGTAATGCAATTAGCAGAGTAAAATCATTCGTCCAAGACTTTAAGTGAATTGCCAAATATCTGCCGAAAATGCAAATAATTAATTTTGTCTTTGTTTCATGTCATAAAATCAGTACTTAAAAGCTTTTTTGGCTGTTGATCAGACTAATTAAGCATCATTTCCAGTTTAAATAATATATATGATGGGCCTTAGTTTTATTTTTGCCATTTATGAACTGAGTTATAAAAATCACATCAAAAATACTAGACGTGATAGATTCATGAACCTCAGATGTAGGATTGGATTAAGTAAAATAGACGTTGTAGACTAATAAAGAGTAAAATGATTTGTGCTGAATCACTTAGCAAAATACCTTCTAAATTATTTTGTAAGCATGGATTGTAAGAAAAAATGTTGAAAAAACTGCACTTGGAAGCAATATGTAAGAAAATGTGAACGGTCTTAATTGTTGGTATTTCAGTCGGATGCATCACGTACCTGTGTTGTGACAGCAATTTGAGTGTACTGTTAAACACTGCTGATGTGTTTCCTGCTGTATGTTGACGTTGATTATCGGCCATGCAATGGCTACAAAACAATCTTATTCATGATATAATTCACTTGTGAAGCTGTGGAATGCGGCCGTGATGTGCTACGAGTCTACTCTGAGTGGACAAGTTATGTACTGGCTGATTGTTAATGAATGGTGCAAGACATCGAAGTGCATGGACTCCCTCTTGTTTGTTCTTCCTGTTGCTATTTATTGAATGATCTTTAAATGTTATTTGTCATGTTTATTTCGTGATGTCAACAAATGCCTGAAAGAAAAACTGATTAATAATGTATACAAACAAATTGTACAGAGGTATTTATTTCAATCAGTAATCAGATTTGTTATAATTTAACCATGATATTATACATGAAATGTAATGCAAAGTGCTTACACCTTGTTAGGATGCAGTCAGTTTTGATCTGTGTTACACTACAACCTACATTATCATAACTGGCTCTTATCCTGGCATGGATGATACTAAGCAGGAGTTACAGGTTGAATATTCACCGCTAAGTGTGGAGCAGGAAGGATAAGAGAACAGTTTTTTGCATTCTATAATTATTAATACATCCTCCGTTTAATCAACAGTTCATAATGGAAGAAGTCTTCTACTAATGGCTTATCTACAAACAGCAGGGTAGACAATATTATGGGTTTACGTAGCATTAGATAGGACTAATTTGGGGTTATTTGTGGTAGATAATATTAGTACACATGAACCATTCCGTAGAGGAAAGTCCAGAACAGGACGTAAGTGAAAAGACCTCCGACAAGGCCCCCGGTGAAGAGCAGCCGCCGCGACTTAAAGCATTTGTTCCACCGCCGTCCGGCCTTGAGAATGAGCAGCAGAGAGAGGAGGAAAGCGGAGAGGAAATAAAAAATGAAACCATACAGTCCAGTCAGCCCGAGGATGCCAGCTGTTGCTCCGGACAGAGCGGATACAGAGGTGCGGCAGTAGTCCAGCACGGCGGCGTTTCCCCTCACGGCTATTTCGCTGATGAACTGCGGTCCCTCCCGCTTGGCGACGACTCCTGCCATCTCGGCTCTGGTCAGCGATCACAGGAAGGTGCTCCTGTTTCAGGAGAGATTCAGACACAAAAATTTACTCAAATGACCCTAACCATGTAAACAAATACAGTTTTTAAAACACTTCTTTATTAACTCCACTACATTTATTTCACAGATATGGAGACTTTGCAGATCAAGATTTTATGTTCAAAATCTATGATAGTCAAATGTGATGGATTGTTACAGATTACAAAATTGAATAATACTAAAATCAACTCCAACCAGCTACATGAAAAAATGCTGCTTACACCTTACTGTATAAGTAATAATAATAATAATACAAGGACATATAACACTGACAGAGGCCATTTTGTTGCGTGACTACTTTTGCTTTTAGTATTGACATTTGATGATTACACATCAGTGTTTTGTTGCTGGACTTTTGGAGTATTTTCACACTGTCGTATTAGGACAGATAATAATGCACACAGTGCACTTTCATAGACTAAGCTACTGGAGTTACCCTGCACTATACTCATTTTTAACAGTCTCTTCTGCACTATATTCATTTTTTTAATAGTCCTGTGTCACAGCTGTTACCCTGCACTATATTCAGTTTTAACAGTTTTCTTCATCTCTTTGTATTTTTGTATCTGGTGTATTTTTTTGTACTTTGTACTTTGCACTACTAACTTTTTTACTGCCTTTTTACTAACATGTTTTGCACTATGGAACTGTGAAGCTGGAAACTTGAATTTTCCTCAGGATCAATAAAGTTACTATCTATCTATCTATCTACCTACTTTGATTTGTTAAAAGGATCTTAATGCTTATACCACTAATGGAAAGCAAGACCATTGCTAAGTTAGAAAAGCTCATTTGTACAGGCCTTACACATGTCAGTACGTTAACGTAATGTATTCATTAACATTTTATGGAAAACCAAAATACATGTTATCAAGAGCTTGTTATCTTTAGAACATTTTAAAAGGAAATTATCATCACATTTAATTAATGATGTCTAATTATCTTTTGATATGTTTAGATATATTTTCTTTTCTTCTGTACTGTTTTTTTGTTGTTTTCCACTGTTTGGTTAGGTTTTTCTGCACATTTTGTGTGCTTCTTGTTTGTTGTTTAGCTTTTGTTGTTTTGTTTACGATTTTGTGCAGTTTTATACATGTGCAAATAAATAAATAAAAATAAATAAATAAATACATTTTACCCACTATGAGGAAAATATTACAAAACAATAGACAGAGGCCCTGATACATTAAAGCCAGTTAATATGAATGACAACAACCTTCAGCTTTGGTCGATATTAGCTTAGCTAGCTCGCCGCTGATCACAATAAATCAAAGTAACTAACATTAGCTAATAACGTTACAACATAAAGGGCTCTAGTGACAATTAAACAGGAACATAAAACACCAGAAAGAGACACAAACGGAGTCAATAAGAGCCTAAATGTTAAATTAAACACTGGGTTAGCCTCTGGCGTTAGCACGCTAGTTAGCATTATTAGCTCCCAGAAGATGACAGATTCTCACCGGAAATACACGCAGCGACTCGTTGGCTCCTCACAGCGAGATTATAAACACATACTCTGTAAGAGTAGCTTCACAGACTTGATGTTAGGTGTTTTTAAAGGAATATCAGCTGATAAAGACAGAAACAGCTCATTGATTCTCATGAGGATGACACTCCTAGACAAGAGTCAGCCATGTTGCATAGCAGTGCATTGTGGGAAACAGCGTAATGAGATGTGTTGTTACGAACGAGCCGGTTCAAAGAGCCGGCTCTTTTATTTTTTTTATACTCCATTTTCCCCTTTTTTCAAGGTTGTTTTCATATATGCAATCCACTGTTCGTAATTACAACAGTCTATAAACCAACTTTTAAGTAGATGAGCCTACAGACAGGCCCATCAAGTACACTAGAGAAAACAACCTCAACATTCAAAACCGAAACAAAACCAAGAAAAGAAATAACAATAATAACAATGACAAAAAGAAAGAATAGAGTTAAAAAAGAAAAAGAAAAACACACATAACAAAAAAATAATAATAATAATAATACAAAATTACGAGAGTAATAATAAATTAAATCAACAAATAAGTTAATAGAAAATAAAAAGGGAGACGGCTCTTTTAAGTGAACGATGGGAGCCGGCTCCCGTCCGAGAGCCATTTTTTTTTTTTTTTTTAATTAATTCAAGGCAGAATGATATGATGATCTTCTCCACGCCATGTGCACTCCATGCACTGACTGTGACTGAATGTTGTGTTATTGAATCAGGTGATGACAGACAAGGATCATACTATCAAGCAGGGAGGGGCGGGGGTGCGTGGCGCGCTGGTGGTCTACAGGTACAGAGCAGGAGGGAGAGGAGGAGAGAAAGAGAGAGAGGAGTGTGACGTGGTGCGTTGCGTTGTGGTTGCAGTGAGGTGCACGAATAGCAGACAAGATGAGTGACAGTCGGAAACGAATCGGCATGTAAAATTATGGTATTCTGGAAATTATAAGGTTTAGTATAATTAAATTGAATAATTTAAGTGATATATGTGCACACATACTAATCATAGGTCAAAATAGCGCTAAATTTGGCTGAATTATAAAAACGCAGAAGTGGTAAAAGGAAGAGCTGTTTGGTCTTCTTGGTGAGCTGAGCCAAATGATCAGGCTCACTAAAAAGAGCCGGAATTCACATCACTAGAAATGGATCAAACCGGATCAAACAGGAGACGACGGTGTGGTGGTGCGTTCCTGGCACGTGAAAGAGCAGGAAATTCTAGTTTTTATAATAATACAGGGGAAAATACCGAAATACCTTCAAGCTTACTGTTCTTGGGTGAGACGGTAAATCCGCTCTTTTCAAACGCCCAGCTGTTTCACAACCTCACCCAACGGAGCAAAGCTACAAATAAAAAAATCTGTTACTATTGCAGTTAATTTGTTATCATTTCTGCCCAAATTCATCAATATGCAGTAAACATTTTTTTTCTTCTTTATTATCGTTATTATTTACTTATTTATTTATTTATCTCACTTATTATTGTAAGTGTTGGTATTGTTATTGTTATTGATATTATTATCATGACCTCATCATCATCATCATCTTTATTATTATTCATATTAATAATATATATGTGGATGTGTATATACTGTATTATATATATATTTTACTCATTTACTTTCTTTTTGTTTTGTTTTTGTTCCCCCTATGCTCTACACATAAAATGAAGGATATCTGTATGTAGATATGTGTGCATGTGTACAGTATATGTGTTTAAGAGTAGATATATGTCATATATGACCATCTAACCTCATTCAATGTCAAACACACGCACACACTCACACACATTCTTCAACCTGCTTTTATCCCCTTGTGTTGTTTTTGTTTTGTTTTGTTTTTGTACTTTGTTATTTGTCTTTCTCTGTATAATATACTGTATTTTGGTCTTTTTTATATATGTCCCTGCACATGTCTTCACTTGTTTTGTAATCACTTTATAATACAATAAAAAATAAATAAATATGCAGTTACTTTAGTCGTAGCATGGGCAACAGCATTTTATTCTGGGAAAAAAGGTTTTGTGTCTTCTATTCTTTCTCCCTAGATCCCATAGACCAGTAAAACCAATAAACAGCACACTGGGCTACCCCCACAGTAATAAATAACCCTTGTCATTGAGAATAATTTGCCTTGTCATATGAGGAAAATAATAATAATAATAATAATAATAATAATAATAATAATAATAATAATAATAATAATAATAATAATAATAAATAAAAATAAAATTAATAATAATAATAAAAATAATAATAAAAATTAAAAAATAAATAAATAATAATAATAATAAGCAGCTATAAAACAGAGTTTACAAAGTGCTTTGACAGTCAAAGCAAAAGCAGGCTACAAGGAAACATAACAACAGAAAGCCAAACAAAAGCAAAACATAACCGGATGTAAAACATAAGCACTATTAAAACAGCAGGCTTACAACAGATATAAACAATAACAAAGCACAGGTAATGTTAATGGAATGAGTAATGACTTCATTCCAGTCAGGTGTATCATGGCAGTGAGCCATCATTATTCTGCCAATCGTTTGAGTAATTACTAAAGTAACAGCATTTTATTCTGGGAAAAAAAGGTTTTGTGTCTTCTATTCTTTCTCCCTAGATCCCATAGACCAGTAAAACCAATAAACAGCACACTACCCCCACAGTAATAAATAACCCTTCTCATTGAGAATAATTTGCCTTGTCATATGAGGAATATAATAATAATAATAATAATAATAATAATAATTACAATACTACTACGACTACTACTAAAAATAATAATAATAATAATAATAATAACAATGCTACTACTACTACTATTAATACTAATACTAATACTACTACTACTACTACTACTAATAATAATAATAATAACAATACTACTACTACTACTACTAATAATAATAATAATAATAATAATAATAATAATAACAATACTACTACTACTACTACTAATAATAATAATAATAACAATACTACTACTACTACTACTACTACTAATAATAATAATAATAATAAAAATAACAATACTACTACTACTACTACTACTACTAATAATAATAATAATATAACAATAATAATAATAATAATAATAATAATAATATAATACAAATAATAAAAATAATAATAAAAAATAATAAGCAGCTATAAAACAGAGTTTACAAAGTGCTTTGACAGACAAAGCAAAGCAAAAGCAGGATACAAGGAAACATAACAACAGAAAGCCAAAACAGTGAGGCCAAACAAAACAAAACAAAACGGATGTAATACGTAAGCACTAATGAAACAGCAGATAGAAACAATAAAAAAGCCAAGTAATGCTGAAGGAATGAGTAATGACTTCATTCCATTCAGGTGTATCATGGCAGTGACCTGAATTACAGGCATTATTCTGATAGTAATTACTACAGTTTTTAATTTCCTATTACGTACTTGAGCGTGAACGCCGCCTCGTTGTGATGACAGCTGACTAACCAGAACAGTCCGGTATATATAACCAGAGCTCTGAGTTCATCAGCAGCACCATGTCTACCTGTTATATCCTCGGTGTAGACATCGGAACCACGTCGATAAAGGTGGTTTTATTAGAAACTGGCTCCAGATTGGTGGAAGAGAGTCACACTTTACCAACCTCGGCTGATATTTCCGACCATAGCGGGATAAAGGTGAGTAAAACTTTTACCTTCCAGCTCAGCTCAGTGTTTACTCTTCTGTGTGTGTGTGTTGTAACCTGTCTACGTGTCCATGCTGCTGCTGCTGCTGCTGCTGTTGCAGGCTAAAGAGCAGGAGACCAGCCGGATCATAGACACCCTGAACCGATGCATCAACCTGCTGCCTGGAGACAAACTGCAGAGAGTCATCAGCATCGGGGTGACCGGACAGATGCACGGGGTGTTATTCTGGAGAGCACAGACCGGTAAGAACACTACTAATACTACCTGCATGCATGCATGCATGAGCGCAGGCTGTTACATTGCACAAGGTGTGGTAAATTGTGAAACAACGGACGTAATGCATGAGCAGTTTGAGCAGCAACGAGGAAGAAACTATATCTTCTTTTTTTTTAAATAAATAATTACTTTTTTTCACATTAATTATAACATCCATTTGTTAGAGGCCTGAGCTGGCTAAAATAGTAAACATATGAACATAACTGTAATATATTCATTTTTTTAAGTCATGTGAAGTGTTAAAAATCAGAGAGGAAATGTCAAAAGATTGTAAAGAGGGATCATTTTCAGACCAATTTAGTCTGTATCTATAAGTGTATCTATATTTTGGCCCCCAAAATATAGATACACGTGCAAAACATTTGTAATTACAACCAGAATATGTGCTTATGAAGGTGAACTAAACAAATATAAAGAGGGGCCCCAGTTCAGAAGATTACAGGACTCATGAAGAAGAAGAAGAAGAAGAAGAAGAAAGGCATTTTATTAATCCCCGAGGGGAAATTAAATTTTTCTATGCTGTTATATACAGGACACACACACAAATGCACAAACAGGACCTTTATACATGCATTAGTGGAGAGATGTCAGAGCGAGGGGGCTGCCCCTGACAGGCGCCCTGAGCAGTTGGGGGTTTGGTGCCTTGCTCAAGGGCACCTCGGCAGTGCCCAAGCAGCAAACTGGCATCTCTCCAGCGACCAGTTCACACTCAGTACTTGGTCCATGCAGGGACTTGAACCGGCGACCCTGGTCTGGTAATGTTGTGGCCCCTATATTTGCACACTTGCCCAAAAAGCTCTTTAATCTTATGATTCATAGAAGGGCCACAATATAAGGATCCCACATCACACTCTCATAGCTCTTTGAAGTTAATTGAAGATGTATTTGATATAATCACTCTTCTCTTAAAGGTCCCATATTGTAAAAAGTGATATTTTCATGTCTTTTATATTATAAAATAGTTTTAAGTGCTGTATAAATACTGTTAAACTATCAAAACGCTCAATATACAGAGAAATACACACAGCCTGTATTCAGAAATTGGGCATTTGAAACAAGCCGTTAGGATTTCTGTCCATTTGTGATGTCACAAATATACAATATTTAGACCATTACACAGTTTTAAACATAAACATTCTAAATGTGTCCCAGTTTATTTCCTGTTGCAGTGTATGTGAATAACATCAGCTGACAGGAAGTAAACATGGACCCAAACTGTTGCCTAGCAACACAATTCCGTTGCAATTCCGATGAAATGCACTAAAACGGAGAGTTTCAGACAGACGATAAATACAGATTTATTCAGGCAGACCGTATGAGGAAAATAAAGGTTTTTTTTTAACATTAAAGCATGATCTAGTAGAAATCCAAAATACAAGTATGAACCTGAAAATGAGCATGATATGTCCCCTTTAAATATTGAAAATGAAATGGTTATACTCTTGGAGCTCACTTTGGAGTAGTATTATTGTTTCCGTATATATATTATATGATGCACACTTTTAAAAGGGGCCCATATTGCCTCATGAGAACCCTCAAGTGTTAATCACCACCTGTTCATTTGGTCATGTACAGTAGCAGAGGCTGGTGGCTGCAGACAGACAACAATAGAAGTGTTTCCAGTATACACAAGTCTCAATATGAACATGCATAATGGAGATTAAAATTCCACGTCAGGTTCGAGTTTATATCACAGTCTATTTCATCTGGGACATTTAATGTGTTCAGAAAGTGTTATAAGTGAAGCAAAAGGTTCTCAAGTTTGTTACTGTGTGTACTTTTTATTATCACCAGTCAGTTTTACTTGGAGCATGTACATATATGACTCATTACAACCCCCTCTGTCTTTAGAGACTAAAGGTAATCCACAGTTTGATTTGGACAACAGTTCCCTTAATGTTTAACCAGACCACAGGCTTTAGGAAAACATTTACCAGAACATGGTGAACATGGGGATTTGGCAGAGTCCTTTCAAGAAGAGGGCGGTGTTTTCAGACTGCTGAATCATACTGATTATCCAGTCTGTAATACTGATGACCTTTTAAAGATGCTTGTTGAAAATAGATTGAGGAGCTGGGCAGTTATAGGAACTGAATTCTCCTGATAACTTCTCCTTTTAAACAGAAACTTGGTCGGTCCGTTGTAGCTCTTTCATAACTCTGCCCTCTGCTGGTTGCATTCAAAACTTGAAAATAGGTTTGTAATCATAGTAAATCTAATATGTTACTGGGATGTTCTCATATCCAAACCATTAGAGAGGACCTATTATGCTTTTGTGCTTTTTCCCTTTCCTTTAGTGTGTTATATATATATATATATTTCTATATTTATTATTTTTATTTTCTGCATGTAAATGGTCTGCAAAGTTACAAAGCCCAAAGTCCACGCCAAAGGGAGTTACTCTTCCCCACAGGCTCCTGAACTGCCTGAAACACCTTGCTTGAAGTCCCGCCTTTTCTTCTGTAGCGTGATGATGTCACCAAGTAACACATTTGCATAATACCTGCCTAGCGGCTAGTTTGGCATGCCCTCAAACAAAGCTAGGTAGAGCGGAGCTGGAGCAGAGTCCAAAGAGTTTGGTTCGGTTGACCAATCACAACAGAGTGGGCCAGCTGACCAATCACAACAAAGCAGACATTAAAGCATGTAAACATATTCTAGTAGAAACCCAAAATACAAGTATGCACCTGAAAATGAACATGATAGGTCCTCTTTAAGTCAGATATAACTTATTTTGTCTGCTGTAATTTTCTGTGTCTCTTGCCCCTCGCAGGTTGCGATTGGACCAAGAGGGATTTCTTCACAACCAGAGACACCAGTCAGCTGATCACTTGGCAGGATGGACGCTGCAGCAGTAACTTCCTGTCCTCACTTCCAGAGCCAGACTCACATCTCAGTTCAGCCACGGGGTTTGGCTGTGCAACAATCTTCTGGTACATGAAACACAGGTCAGCACGTGCTTTTTAAAAATCCCTCGTACTGCGCCGCTTGGTTTTGTGATATGAAAGTGAACTTAAAAGGTTTGTTGTTGTTGTTTCTCTGCAGGCCTCAGTTCCTTGAGGACTTCACAGTTGCAGGTACCATCCAGGACTATGTGGTGTCCATGCTGTGTGGTTTGGACGGCTGTGTGATGACACCCCAGAACGCGGCCAGCTGGGGCTTCTTCAACACCTCCTCCAACCAGTGGAATACTGACATGTATGTAAAGAGCAGAACTTCCTGTTCAGTTCAAGTACTAAACGCATAAAACATAAGTTTGCGCATGCTCGGTGTTAAACTGAAAACACGTTGTAAGCTTGTATTGAACTGTGAAGAGTTGTTATGCCTAACCTACATAACAAGCCACTGTGTGTGTGTGTGTGCATGCTCTAGTCTGGAGGGTGCCGGCTTCCCTTTGCACCTGCTTCCTGAGTGTGTGCCGTCTGGTGGCTTGGCGGGACAGACGTGTTCTGACTGGCATGGCATCCCTGCTGGTACGCCAGTAGGGGCCGCCCTGGGAGACTTCCAGTGCTCTGTCTACTCCTGCATGAGTGCGCAAACAGACGCAGGTGAAACATGAAGACCAGTTATTTTTCTCAAGGCCAGGATCACATTTAATGCAGTTAATGCAGTAGAAAAACATCCCTTAGACTTCTGCTATTGCACTGCTGATTAATGCTTAAATACACTGTGGATACAAACAGCAAAGAGAACAATAGCAAAGCATAAGAACGGTTTATAAAAAACTCTACAAAAGATTCTACAATAAAGAAAGTACACAGCAGTAAATACCCATGTCTTAGTTTTGTACTCATTATGTTTGAGCAGACACACAGAAAACAAATGCATTATGGATCAAGTGTAATCCTGCCATCAGTGTCTCTTGCATGTCTTGTTCGGAGCTGTTGGTTCATACGCCTCCGATGACAGTTTGTCTCTTTCTGCTAATTTCCGTAGTTCTTAACATAAGCACCTCAGCCCAGCTGACCTACGCCATGCCAGCTGACTTCAAACCTCCAGAGTTTCCCCAGCCTGCCTCCTCCGTCTCCTACTTCCCCTACTTTTACAACTCGTACTTGGCGGTGGCGGCCTCGCTCAACGGAGGGAATGTGATGGCGGCTTTTGTGGAGATGCTCACTTCCTGGATGAGAGAGCTTGGTATGTATTTTTAGCCGTGCTAGTAGTAGTAGTGTGGTTCTAGGGGTGGCAACGTCTGTTCACCACTTTGATCCAGACTAAAATATCACAACTATTGGATGGATTGCCATGTTATTTGGTATAGACATTCATGGTCCCCAAAGGATGAATCCTAATGACTTTGAAAAGCAGGGCCAATGCAGTAATGCATTAAACTTGCATTCTATCTAATAGCCAGCAGGGGGCGACTCCTCTGGTCTCAAAAAGAAGTCTGATTGTATAGAAGTCTATGAGAAAACGAGCCTACTTCTCACTTGATTTATTACCTCAGTAAACATTGTAAACATGAGTTTATGGTCTCAATCGCTAGTTTCAAGTCTTCTTCAATACAGCATGATATTCATTTAGTAAATTATGGTCCCATTTAGAGTCAAATAGACCATAAAGCAGGGGATGCTTTAGGGCGGGGCTATCTTGTGATTGACAGGTCGCTACCACGGCGTTGTCTGGTCTGAGAGTTGTCTGTGTTTTTGTCTTACAACTTTAATCCTTTCACAGTGTGTAAAAAATGATTCAGCATTTGTCCGTACTTAGCTCCACCCTCTCGTGTCACTCCTTGTTGCAAAAAAAACCCAAGATGGCAACGGCTAAACTGCCGAACTCGAGGCTTTAAAACCGTAGTCCACAAACCAATGGGTGACGTCACAGTGACTACGTCCACTTTTTATATACAGTCTGTGGTTGTACTGTACGCACATTCATGTTCCCATCAGGATGAATTGTAATCACTTTGGTTACTTTTCCTCTAGCGCCATCATCAGTTTAAAATGTTAATGTGTCCAAGACTTTGGTTTATGACCAAATACCTGCAAAATTAATGACACTCCCATCAGCCTCAGCTGTCCTTTGTGTTAAGTGCTAATTAGCGGCGGTGTAGTGGTGGTTGATTAGGTGGATGAACTACTATTGTAGGTTACCGAGGAGGAAGTGGGTATACTCCTCTATGTACTCCAGTGGCTTTTTGGTTGATAGGTGGGTGTATTGTAAACCGCAAGAAAAAGAGGTGTGTTTACCCCATATATATATATATATATATATATATATATATATATATATAGTTGACCTTTGACCTTTGACCTTTGATATACCTGCGTATACTCTTCACTGCACCACTGCTAATTAGCTAATGCTTGTATGCCAACATGCTAAGCTAAAATGGTGACCATGGTAAACATAATACCTGCTAAACACTCATGGCTCATAGTAAGTGCTGTGTCTAAGTAGAGCCTCATAGAGCTGCCCGCATGGCTGTAGACTCTTAGTCTCATTCATGCTCTAATTGTGGAAATAAGCAATAAGAGTCTGGTCAGATGCATATAGGACTGTGATATACACAACCCATTTGAAACCGCAGCTAAAGATCGATGGCAGCTCAGAGAGGGCAGTGTTCAGTAAACTTTTTAAAGTGTTTCATCCAAATATTAAATCACGCCTCCTCATCCCTCACAGGTGCGGAGACGAGTGACTCGTGCTTATACGAGAAGCTGATTGATTCTGCCCTGAACCAGGAAACGAGCGACCTGAGGGTGAGCCCTACCATCCTGGGAGAGAGACACAACCCTCTCCGCCTGGGTCAAGCGTCCAACATCTCCACCACCAATCTCTCTCTGGGTCATGTGACCAGGGCAGTGTGCCGTGGAGTCCTGGACAACATCACCGCCATGATGCCCGCCGAGCGTCTGCAGCGGGCGGGTATCAGCAGGATTGTGGGCAGTGGGAGCGCCATCGCCCGCAATGAGGTGCTGAGGCAGGAGGTGGAGAAGGCGTTTCCTCAGCCGGTGGTGTACGGACTAAACGCGGACTCTGCTGTCGGCGTGGCCTTGGTCCTCTGTGACCTACTTTGAATGGGGAGTTGTAATCCACAGGGGAATCCCTGTCTGTTTACAGGATCAAGTGGAAATTTTGCACATATAACTACCTTATCGAATGGCATCACTTTATTTAAAAAAGGAACAATCAGGCAAACTGAAATGCTACAACACATTTTGCTCTGTGAAACTAAAAGCAAAACATGTTTGCCGGTGTTACACCGAAATCTGTGACCCATTGGAATCTGTGACCGTAGAGAGCCATTTCTGGCGGCTGTCGTCACAAAATGTGACCCCACTGTATCTAATAATTGCCTCTATTAGAGTTTTGTGAATATTTCTTTAAATTAAAATAAATGTATGTTTTTTTAACAATTTAGTTTTGTGTGTTTTCTGTCATGTGTTTACCTAATTTATTACACAGGTACAGTGGGGTCACATTTTCTGATGTCACAGATTTCCGATGGATTTCGGTGTTAACACCGGGACAGGGATCAAAAGCCTTGTGTAAAATGTTATTTTTTCCACAAAAAATGATGCCACAAAGAGATTTATAGCATAAAACCTAGAGCTGCTATTTTGCAAAGATGCTAATCATTCATCGGAAAAAAAATCTACTGTTGAAGCGTTAATTTCTTCACTGACTGCAACCTCATTAGAGCAGTATAAAGTGCAACAGCAAAAGGCTTTACAGCTGTTGGCTTCTGCACCAGATGCTGTAAGAGTTGAATGTGACAAGTTCACACTCATTCCCTGTGTGTTGCTAAAATCCACAAAGTGGATCGAAATCACAGCGCTGCTGCAATCCTTTGAAGAGCACAGATTGAAGATCACAGATTTATGATCCATAGCAGGATGTGCGTATTTGAGGTTGGACTGCTCCTTTAAATAAGACCATAGCCGCTGCATGGTTTATCAGGTGTAACAACTATTAACATGTCAGCATTCAAGCAGAAAATAGACTATCAAGGAAATGCCTTTTCCTCGGTTACTACAAGTCGTTTTCTTTCATCTGATGGTTTCTGTGTTGCTCTGTGCAAGGAGCTTATTTTCTTTTAATTTCCACTTTGAGTCTAAAAAGATACGTAATAGTAATCTTGACACTGAAGCTGTCAGGGGTCCAGAGTGGTCACATATTCCTTTTATCACTTGTCACTTTATTGTAAACTATGCCGGGATCCTGGGAATGATGAAGGACTTTTTTTCCAGTAAGATGATTGGTCATTAGTGTAAATGTTTTAATCTGATTCTCTGAAGTTAAGCGGTGCTCATTCACTGTCCCTGCTCAGTTTATCAAAGCAGATTCAAACACTGTGATTCTATTTTCTTTTAATGTTGTGCTTCCAGTGTCCCTTTTTTTCAATTTTAGGAAGGAGGGCTTTAAGTTTTTACATGAAGTGAATTTATTTTTGTTGTTTTCTATCGAGGTCCAGGTCTACATCCATGATTACTGCTCTTTCTTTGCCGTCTCTTGATTTTTGAAGTCTTAATCTTCCATTTTGAACTCACAGAGTGTGTAAATATCCTTGGTTTGTGTCAGTCTTAATGTTAATTTTGCTTATAGTACTTTGTTTTCAAGAAGACGGTCTTAATTTCATCAACCGTTGCTGCTGCTGCTTTTTGTCATGATTGAATGCTTGTTTCATTATTCAGATTATTCAGTGTACAAGGAGATAGAGTAATTTTTCTACAAGTAAAATGAAACACGCATGACATCAGTGCTATTAGTATTGCCATTCATTCATTATAACAGAGCAGCGTTCTGTTGAAATGACTACAGTTATTTTTCTTTCAGTTAGCCATTAGTTCTCAGCTGATGTGATGTGATTATGGTGCAAATAAAGCAGTATTAATATTTCATTTTTGTCTCAAATCTTGAATATATTTGAATGAATGTCACTGAATTTTGATATTGATATCTTCTCAACTGAGTCACCAGGATTATATTCTGGTGCACTTATTCAAGTTTTGAATGGAGAGCACTACCTTTGCATAACTTTGGGAATGAAGCATCAGGCTGAACAATGTCGGATATAAAGTTTTAGGTGGTCTGGTGCCTAACATTTTAAAGAGGACCTATTGTGCTTATTTTCAGGTGCATACTTGTATTTTAGGTTTCTACTAGAACATGTTTACATGCTTTAATGTACAAAAAATACTTTACTTTTCTCATACCGGCTGTGCTGCAGCACCTCTTTTCACCCTCTGCCTGAAACGCTCTGTTTGAGCTTCTGTTACTTGGTGACATGTCCACGTTACGGAAGAAAAGGCGGGACTTCAAGCAAGGCGTTTCAGACAGCTCAGGAGCAGTGTTTCTGTGTAACTTTGTAACAAAAAAACTATATAACACACTAAAAGAAAAGAAAAAGCATGAAAGCACAATAGGTCATCTTTAAATACTTGAAGCCCCCTGTGCTAACGGTAACCACGCCACTATGTGAAGCCCTGTGTGCCCTGTTTGACTGAAAAAAAGGAAGTAATCTTGAGACAGGAAATCGTCATATAATCTCATGAACACAGATCACACTACATCCCACGCTGGTAGGCAGAAGCTCTGCAACCACACGGTCACAGGACCACAGCTGCACTGAAAACCAACACACCCTCATGCAAGCGAAACTACACATAAGACACACGGGAAGCACACCAGCAACGTCATGGACTAAAGGAAAGAGTAAGTTCTTGATTTATCTGTTATTTTCTGAGCGACATGAGGATATAAATATATATTTTTAAGTGTCACTGGTCTTTACTTCATGGTAATTCCTTTCCAGCTAAGTGGATTACCTTAAAACGGCTCTGGTCTCTCTGATGAGCTCATTATGAAACACATCTGTGTTCATATCAGATAATAAACTAGTGCTATGGATTCCTCTGTGGTATTTTATGCTGTGTTGGCTTGAGTAGTGATGGTCAATACATCCTTTTAAGCACTCAGGGCTCCAGTAACATGCTCTGATGTTCCCTAGGGCGTGTCTCTTTATCTCCTTCTGGCTTCTTCCTGCTATCCCCCACCACCGTTACGTTAAACGAGGGTCTAAGAAGCATCTCTGCAGGACACTCCACTGTGTGCTGTTGTTATATTTTTGACTTGAAGATCCAGTTTTTAATCAAGAAGATAATCTGGAGCAGGAAGATTTACCTCTGGTGAGTTCAATTATAGTTTTGTTTATGTTTATTAAATCATTATCTGGTCCTGAAGAACATTGTCAAACATCTGTAACATCAGTCCTCTTTGTTTGAACATTTCATTTGTACAATCTCATTACATGCTATTGTGATTTGTCATCATATATTTTGTACATTTGAACATTTAGACATTTAAAAAGATGCAGTGCACTGCTTGGTTTTGTTGTTGTCTTGTTTTATGAGATTTAATGAGGATATTGGAAAGAATGGTAGAGTAGTTTTCACCACTGGCACTGATTGTGTCTCTTCTTCTTTATTAATAATTGTATGTCTGCAGCATGGTGTGGAATTAGGTGCTTCTTATGCACACACACGATTGAACAACAAAGGTTTTAAAATACTGTTTTGTCAATGAAAACAAATGTTTGATTCATTCAGATGTGATAAGACTAAATAATTGTTACTAATACATTTGTGTTTCATTGGGAAATCCACCTTTTTCTAAAAATAAGACCTCCAGTAATTACTTCTCTGTTTTTCCATCCTTTGTTTCCTGCTGCGTTACATATTCCTCTTGTGATGTCTCACACAGTTTCTACTGAGTCACTAATTCCCCATTTCGTGACTGAAAAAAGAGGAACAAAAAGCCACCAGAGATTAGGTTCCCATTATCTTTGACGGGATCATTTAGAAGAAAATATCATATCGTGTCATTTTTAGCTGAACTTTGCAGGAATATTTTCACTCCGTTTACTCATTGATTCTGTTTCTGAATAAACCGTATACTGTATATGATTTGATTATTCTGCAAAGCGTGCGAGTGCTGCTGGAAATCTTCCTCTAAATACACTCCTTTGTTAGTCACTGGGGCTGAGACATCACATGTCTGCGTGCCCTTGAAGGTCAGTGAGGTGATCCCCCGTGGTAAACATGTTTAAGACCCGGATGATACAAACACATAGTGACCCATTGACACAGTTGTGAGCAGCAGAATGATCTTTGATTGAGTAATTTTAGAGGCTAGAGAAGATTAACGATTTGTCAAGCATACTTAAGCTTAGTTAGTTACTTAGCTGATGTACTTCATTTCATGAAGTGAGAGAAAATCAGACATGCGCTACGTGGCTCCAAATTTGAACGGGTTTGGCAGCCCTTCCTTAGACATATTGAGACCTCGCAGCTTCTCCCTCCGCCTTCTTCCTGCTCAGCACATGACCAAGATGACCCATAAATTACCCATTATCTTTATTTTTATTTTCATTTTTATTTTCTTGTTTTCTTAATTTTGTTTTGACTTTTGCTAGTAGTTAATACATAAGTTTTTGAATTATTATTCATTTTTTTTTATTCTTATTTTTTGCGGACATTCCTGTATTTTGTGAGGATGCATACGTATGTATTGATATTAGTGCTGTCAATCGATTCAAATATTTAATCACGATTAATTGCATGATTGTCCATAGTTAATCGCAGTTAAGAACAGATTAATCACACGTTTTTTTTATCTGTTCAAAATGTACCTTAAAAGGAGGTTTGTCAAGTATTTAATACTCTTATCAACATGAGAGTGAGCAACTATGCTGCTTTATGCAAATGTATGTATATATTTTTTATTGGAAATCAATTAACAACACAAAACAATGACAAATATTGTCCAGAAACCCTCACAGGTACTGCATTTAGAATAAAAAATATGCTCAAATCATAACATGGCAAACTGCAGCCCAACAGGCAACAACAGCTGTCAGTGTGTCAGTGTGCTGACTTAACTATGACTTGCCCCCAAACTGCATGTGATGATCATAAAGTGGGCATGTCTGTAAAGGGGAGACTCGTGGGTACCCATAGAAGCCATTTTCATTCACATATCTTGAGGTCAGAGGTCAAGGGACCCCTTTGAAAATGGCCATGCCAGTTTCTAGTCGCCAAAATTTAGTGTAAGTTTGGAGCGTTATTTAGTCTCCTTTGTGACAAGCTAGTATGAGATGGATGTTACCGATGGATTCCTGAAGTTTTCTGAGCCTGCTACAAGCTAAAAAATTGCGTTAAAGAAATTAGTGGCGTTAAAACGAATTTGCGTTAATGCGTTATCATCGCGTTAACTTTGACAGCCATAATTGATACTGTATCATATGTCCCTGCCCGATGTTATGTTGTGTATGAGAAAATTCAGTTGGTTCATTCAGGTCTGGTTGTTGTCTGAATGATGTGCACTTGTGCTACATGTCTCTGCAGACCACTGGAGCAAGAGGTGAAGATGGACAAGTCAGAGATGTTTGGCTTCTCTCTGGAGGCGGACGACAGGACGGAGGAGGAGAAAGCGAGGCAGAAGGGCGGTGTGGCTTCTACCCAGGGTTCGGGCCACGAGTCGCCCAAGGCCCCCATGGACACTGATTACCAGGAGGAAATGGAGGAGACCAAGCCTCAAATTAGATTCAATATCAACTTTGACAAGTGAGCCTCACCATGTGAAGATAAAGTGATTTCTACCTTGTTTTAATACCCATTATAGCATGGGTGCTGTGTATTATCAAGCCCCACGCTGCTGATGAATGTGGAGTGTGAAGCTGCTTGACCTTCTGACCTACATGAATCTTTTGTAAACTGTAAAATGTGTTTTGTCGACAGAGGGATTCGAGGTGAGAAGGTTGAAAAGAGAGACAGCAAGTCGTTTACCATCGATAGGTTGTTTGAAGCGGTGGCCAGTGGGGACGTCAGAAGGCTGGACAATCTGCATCGGTACCTGCACCAGAACATGAAGAAACTCTCCGACTCTCTGTGTGAGTGCGAGACCCATAATGCAACAGCTGCACCAAAACCGTAAAGCTTTAAACCTGTGCGTTTTCTCCCTGAATGTGTGGTTACACCCGCAGATCAGTCCTACGGTAAAACCGCCCTGATGAAGGCTCTGCTGCACCTCAAGGACGGCAAGAACGAGACGGTGGAGCTGTTGATCGACATTTCAGAGAGGATGGGCGACCTTAAAAAGTTTGTGAACGCGGCCTACACCAACAGCTACTACGAAGGTAAACTGTGTGTGAAGCAGAACCGCTGAGAGAATAAACTTTGTGTCGTCCATCAAACAAAGACTATGTAAAGAATTATGACTGATTTTTTCTGATATGTATTGATGTGTGACTCTGGCAGGCCAGACAGCTCTCCTTATAGCCATTGAGAGGAGGAGTATTTTCTATGTGAAGCTGCTGGTCAGTAAAGGAGCAGCCGTCGATGCCAAAGCCTGCGGAACATTCTTCCAGCCACACGATGGCCCCAACTTCTACTTTGGTGAGTTCATGCTGCTGCAGGGAGGAGCGCCCTCCTCTGGAGCCTCACACAAAGATCATCTACTGACAAGATGAGTCACATATTACCGCTTCTATTACTGAGTGAGAGACTTTTCAATATTTTCACAACATCTTGTGACAACAAGCGACATCAAGCAATACATATTCATTATTTCTAAGTTGGGAATTTCCTAAAATTGCATTTCACTATTTCATTTAAAATCTTACATTTAACTTAAAGGTGCTCATTACGGAATTCAGAGCATATCTATTGCCTCCTTACGGCTCTCAACATGGAGACAGCTAACAGTGCTAACAGTGTAAACAATAGCAACAGTGCTGACAAAGCTGTCAGTGTTTACCTGGTGGGGGAACCGCAGGGTGGGCGCTACGCTTCCACAACGATGCCGTCGGTCGGGACGCCGTTATCGGTGGTAACTGCTGTATGAGCGCAGTGCAGAGCGGCGGAGATTAGCTAGCCAGTGGGGCAAAACGGAGAGACTCATGTACTAAAACGCACCCAGCTATGTAAACAAAACACGGAGAATGTTGACGTTACTCCACTATATCTTTACATGTCAGATAGTTGTTTGCTGCCATATTAATGCTCTGAATTATTTTGAATTTAACACCTTTAATGTTAATTTAAGACAAAAAAGGAAGACAGTACAGCAGTACTGAATTAGCATTGTGACGGTCACATTTGGCGATTTAACTTCTATTGTGTGTATTGTAAAAATTAATGTTCAACTAAGATGTTTAAATCGTGGTACATCCTCTTTTAGTTATTTATTATTAAAGGAGTTTTACCCCCTTAATATGCACTACTGTTAAATTATTTAAAGGTATTTGTTGGAGGGTTTTGCTCCTAAGTCCAGGGGGATATTAAAAACTTGGGAGAGGGTTTTGTTGTTTTTTTAAAACGTAAAACATAACATTCAGCCTCCCTGCCCACCACAATATAATAATAATGTACAGTCCCTAGGTTGCATACAGGACCATGATTGGCTTCAATACTGTCACAAAATCATGCTCATACGAACAGGTCAAAAAGAGAAATTGTCCCCCTTCAGAAGATGAACTTTGATGGATTGTGTGTAGACACAAGTTACACATTCAGACACTTTTTATACAGAAACAAAGCTGTACCTGAGCAGAGTGTCTCTCTGTGTTGTCCTCAGGTGAGCTGCCTTTGTCTCTGGCAGCCTGCACCAACCAGCCCGACTTGGTGGACTTCCTCATGCAGAACGAGTACCATCGAGCGGACGCCAAGATGACGGACTCTCACGGCAACACGGTGCTGCACGCCCTGGTGGTGGTGGCTGACAACTCTAAGGATAACACAGAGTTCATTACCAGCATGTACGATCGCATCCTCAAGACCACCGCCCAACTGCACCCCAAGCTGAAGCTGGAAGACATCGAGAACCACAAGGGGCTGTCGCCTCTCAAGATGGCTGCCAAGACTGGCAAGATTGGGGTAAACATTACTGCAGAGTCACTACAGACCGGCAATACGTCATCCAGAGTAGGCTTGCATGACCACGCCCACTTTTGGGGGAAAACAACCCTGTGTCCCTCATAGACGGTAACAGCGTAAACAGAGGAAGTTGAAACATGTCTCCAAACGTCTACTTTAAACAAACCGCTAATAGTAATAACGCTATACTAAAGAGTTGCCGTGTAGTTGGTTGCACCAACAATAAATCCAAAACGCTGATCTCCGATTTGTTCCCCTGCCGTGTCCTAAAAAAGATATATATATATATATAAAGATATATCTCCCTTTTGGGGGAAAGAAACTCGCTGGAAAATGATGAAAAGCTGTTGCGTAGCAGGTTAACTGAGGCTTTCACACTGAGATTTGAGGCACATTCGATACGTGAATATTCACTGTCGGTGTGTTAAATGGCTAAATGATGCTGGTGACGGTGACATGGCTAGCTAACGTAAGGCTGAGGCTGCTGCAGTGATACAGTCATACATTAACGTTATAGCAGCATCAGACTGTCGTCTCCAACTTAGCTTAATGTGATTCAATCAAATATGTAGAGATGTCTGGATAAGCAATATCAGGCCACTGTGTTGGACGGGGGAAGACTGAAGGGACATGACGGCGATCAACCTTAATTTATTAAGGTATCGCGAATGCTCAGGTTAAGGCAAGGACGTAAAATAATTATTAGGTCCTCTAAAACCCAATTTCAGTCTTGATGTTCTACTACTTGGATGAGTGTAATTGACTTTTCTTTCATTTGTCCGCAGCTTTTTTCACACATCCTGAAACGTGAATTCCACGAGAGTAACACCAAACATTTGTCCCGTAAATTCACTGAGTGGGTTTACGGGCCCGTCCACAGCTCCCTGTACGACCTGGCTTCGGTGGACTCGTACGAGGACAACTCAGTCATGGAGATACTGGTCTACGGCAGCGACATTCCTGTGAGTCCCAGCATTATGAGAGCATTGTCAGAGCGGCTGCTGTCGTTATTCTGAGCTCACAACATTTTGTCTCCTCTCAGAACCGCCACGAGATGCTCCAGATGGAGCCTCTGAGCCGGCTGCTGGAGGAGAAGTGGAAGAAGTTTGCAGGTCGAATGTTTTTTCTCAACTTCCTGGTCTACCTCACGTACCTGATCATCTTCACCATCGTAGCCTACAATAAGAAAGCTGGAGCGGTGAGCTGGCTGCTACAAACTGTGTAACCGATCTGTGTAATAACAGCCATCCCAGACAGACCTAGATCAGACCTGTGCTGATGCTGCTTTCGTTTCCTTTCTGCCCCACAGCCTCCATTTAAATTCCAACACACCAAAATGGATTACCTGTATGTTTCAGGCCAGCTAGTGATAGCGCTGGCAAACTGCTATTTCTTTCTCACAGGGGTATGTATGTGCCTACATGTTTTAAATTAACATCCAGTGGCTCATATCACCACGTTGTGGAAGTTAATCAAAAATCTTATGTGAATCCCTAGATCCTAGACATGAAGAGGAAACGGCCGAAGCTGCAGACGTTGCTGATTGATGGATATTATGAGATTCTTTTGTAAGTAGTAATGCTTATCTCCCAGATGTGATAAAAATGTAAAGGTACCCTGTGGAGTTTTTCAATTCATGTTCAGTGTTTTTCACAGAAACAAAAGGAGCCCATTGGACTTGGAATCATTTTTAACTGGCAGCACCTGTGAATCATTTATACTGTAGTGGTTGGTGATTGTAACTGACACTATACATACCCGTGTATGCGGCTGTAGCTCCTCGGGTAGAGTGGTTGTCCTTTAACTGCAAGGTTGGTGGTTCCATCCCCGGTTACTACTGTCTGCCTGTTGAAGTGTCTTTGAGCGACACACTGAAGCCCAAGTTAGTGGGGGTAAGTGGGTTAAAGCTGCGGTGGGTAGAAATGGAGCAAATATTATTTACTATACGTTTTCGCGTAGACCACCGTAGTTCTCCTACACGCTTGGCACGCGGGAGAAGTTTCATTTCTTTGCAACCTCACTGCTAGATGCCACCAAATCCTACACACTGCACCTTTAAGGGTGTCCTGTTAAAGTTTGTTTTTGTACACATACTATGTAGTAAAATACCAGCCAAACCTCATTGTAGCCTTGTGTTTTACAGTACACATTTGCATTGTTATAATCACAAAGCTGTGCAGGATGGCTCACAGTGGCTTCTCTGCTGTTGCTAGTTTTGTGCAGGGCGTCCTGTTCCTGGTCGCAGCCGGGCTGTATCTGTTCGGGTTTCGCGAGTACCTCGACTTCCTGGTGCTGTGTCTGGCTCTCAGCTGGGTGAACATACTCTACTTCTCCAGGGGCGACAGACACATGGGCATCTACAGCATCATGATACAGAAGGTAGTCCGCGCAGGTCACACACTGCACCACAAGTGAACACCACAGTGAACGATCCCTGAAGCCCTTTGTCTCTCTTCTTCTTTGTAGATGTTCCTCAGTGATATCCTGCGCTTTCTCCTCGTCTACATCGTCTTCCTCTTTGGATTTTCAGCAGGTAGTCTTAGGCGGGGACTTCATTTAGGATCCTATTGTCAATATGAATGGAGGATGTACTGTATGTAATCTGTTTCCTTTGTCCTGTCAGCGGTGGTCACCCTGCTCATAGAGCCTCCTGTGAAAAACATCACTGTAATTGAGCCTCCTAAGGGGCGTTTCTATGTTCCCGTTGCCTCTGATGAGGAGTGTGTAAAACCCTCCTTCAGAAGCATCTCCTACACCACGCTGCAGCTCTTCAAGTTCACCATCGGCATGGGCGACATGGAGTTCACCCAGGACCACCAGAGCATGGAGATCTTCTACGTGCTCCTCATCGCGTACATCATTCTCACCTACATCCTGCTGCTCAACATGCTCATCGCCCTCATGAACCGCACTGTGGAGAGGACCACAGAGGAGAGCGCCAGCATCTGGAAGCTACAGGTGAGGCGTCCGGGGCCGGCTCTGTTGTCGGGGGAAAGTGTCCGTCAAAAGGCAGCCGTGATGTTGATGAAGTGCTGTGGCTGTTTTCAGAGGGCTATCACCATCCTGGATATGGAGAGAAGACTGCTTTGCTGTCTGAGGGGGAAGTTTCGTTGCGGGGTGGAGAAGAACCTCGGCACTGCTCTTGAAAATGACTGCCGTCGGTGTTTCAGGTTTGCTCCTTTCAGTTCAGTGACAATAGAATCAGAGACTGATTATGTTTGGAGAGGCTCCATCAATAGCTGCATGTGAACGACCTGGATGACATAGTCTCACATAGCCAGACCTCTCTCCACAGCGCTGTGTCAGTGCTAAAGAAAGGTCTAGCAAGGGGTAATGCCCTATAGTATCTTTAAATTAATCACAATCGTATTGGGTGCAGATAGCGGAAGGGGAAGAGAATACTGGTTGAAATAGGCGGCCAATGGCAGGCTTACGGTCTACATTCGGTGTGTCAGACTATGGATAACATGACACACACAGACTTCCATCATAAATGTTCTTGCCCCATCATAGATAAGGACCCATCACTGTGTGGCAATGAGTTTGTGATAATGCAATTATTTATTGGTAATATGCACCACTAAAACACGCATAGGTTAAACCAGGGATGGCAATGTTGGTCTGTCGGCCGGTCCACCACTTTGGTCCAAACTGAAATCCTATTATTGGATAGATTGACATGAAATTTGGTCCAGACCAGACATTCATCTTCCCCCTCAGGGTGAATTGTAATAACTCGATCTATTAACTTTTCATGAAAGTAATGACCTTTTCCTGGTCGGCCTACAGAAATACATCATCCCTGCAGCACTCTGTTAGCAAATGTTAGCATGCTAACATATTAAACTAAGATGGTGAACACTGTAAACATTACACCATCAACATGTTTATCACTGTCACTGTGAGCATGTTAGTATGCTGAATGCTAACATTAACTTCAAGTGTAGAGGCGCTAGTTGGTTTCTGGGACCAAAACATAGTGAAGCCAACGTAGGCTACAGTACGCAATCTCCCTTGTGCACTGTGTCCTTACAGGTACTTAAAGGCAACAGGATGCATGCTCAGTGCACACACAGGGCTCCCTAGTAGATGTATCCAGGGCTGGATGCTATGTTTATGATGGTTGAATAAATAGAAATACAAGTAGAGGCATATTTTATGATTGGCTATGATATTCATACGTCTACTGCTCAGTTATTGTGTCCAGTATGCTGGATAACACACTAAATCTGCACGTATGTCCATAATGCAAGAGAGAGTTAGTACTGAAGTTGTTATCTGACCTACATTTTTGGCTGGTATGGTCAGCTTTTGGACTTGTTTGTGATTTAGTAACATAGCAGACAGGGTCTGCTATGTTACTAAATGTCTTTTACATGTAAAAAAAAAAACTAAACTAAACTAAAACTGTTCCACCTCAATAAAAATCAAGCAAGTTATAATTATAAAGGATAACGGTTTTAGGCTTGAGGATTTAACAAAAGCTGCAGCTGTGTGAGCGGGATCGATTGATGCGCAGCACACTGTGCTCTTCACTAATTTGCCTCCTCTGACAGCTGATTGATGCATCACACTGCAGACAGTAATTGGAGCATGTGTCCTCTTGTCGTCTCAGAGTGGAGGAAGTCAACTGGAACAAATGGAACATCAACCTGGGCAAAATCAATGAGGATCCTGGGTGCTGGGATCGCGCCCGACACTCTGCCTCGAGCCCCCCGCCGAACAGACCAAACAGAGGTGCAGAAACATGAATGTTTTTAGATCAGATGATGCCTTTTTAAGTATTGTACTGTAAGTACTGTGACAGGAAAGCAGTCCATGTGGAGTAACATTTCCTCCTTTATCCACAGGGAGGAGCTGGAGAAGCTGGCGGCAGCAGACACATCAGTCCACAGAGATGAGTCTTCTGAGCCCCACGCACGTCTAAAGAGACAACAGAGAGCTTCACTGTGGCTGCTCAGCCTGACTGACCCCGAGCATCAAGGCATTCAGACCTAAAGACAGTCTTCAGTTTCAGTTCCCCAAGAAGTGTAACTGTCAGATGTGTGAACTGCCTTTCTGACTGACTGACACTTCCTCATGTCAACTTGCTTTTAAACTTAGTCCTTAAGGCATTATTTCACTGAGACGAGCAGTGATGAGGAATATATTGTAGACATTTGTTCATCTGACTGACATAAAGGTGTAAAATTGAATTTATTGAAGCTGCATCAAGTGAGAATCTTAAAGGGGAACACCACCTAAATTAGGAATTACATTATTATTATTTATTCAATGGTCTAAGTAAGTGAACATGAGCTTCTCTCTCTCAAAGCCAGAAACTAGAGAAGTAGGTCTCAAACTTGTGATGTCATAGGGTATAAAGTCTGGAGCTGCTCCATAGACAATGAATGGGAGACCAACAGAGTGTTTGTTTTCTTTCTTTTTTTATACCCAAATGAGATTTATTCTATTTTAGTGTTCTCAGTTGTGAAACAGAAAATGTTCCCATATACTGAGAACATTCCCCTGGGTGCTCACAGTGTCATCTAGAACATCTCTCCCTATTCATTGTCTATGGAGCAGCTCCATAGACTGTATATAAGAAGTGCACAGTGTCACTAGTGATGTCGAGATGAAGCTTCACGAAGCTCTGAAGCTCTCCAGCAAATTGGTTCGCAAAAGGGTTCATTTCATGAGGCTTCATCTGGGCTTCATGTGCACACGAAACCACCTATCGGTCAAAGAGGGTAAAACAGGCATATATTACAGATGTGCGGCAGGGGTTTAACCGGGCAGAAGGCAGTAAATACAAGCCTCGATAACCGCTTCACAGAAAACTTCCTGGATTACTCGACACACGCTCCGAAGCCTCGGCACAGCACGTAACATCACTAGTAGTCACCGTGACGTCACCGATTGGTTTGTGCACTGCCGTTTTCAAGCCTCGAGTTTGGTGTTTTTTCGCCGTCGCTCGCCATCTTGGTTTTTGCCCGTTGCCATCTTTTTTGCCACCATAAGTGACACCAGAGGGTGCAGCTAAGTACAGGACTGGACAACGCCGTGGTAGTGACCTGTCAATCACAAGGTAGCCCCGCCCTAAAAGCATCCCCTGCTTTATGGTCTATTTGACTCTAAATGGGACCATAATTTACTAAATGAACATCATGCTGTATTGAAGAAGACTTGAAACTATCGATTGAGACCATAAACTCATGTTTACAATGTTTACTGAGGTAATAAATCAAGTGAGAAGTAGGCTCATTTTCTCAGAGACTTCTATAGCAGAGTCGCCCCCTGCTGCAAGTTTAAAGCACTTCTACATCGGCTTCACTTTTCAGACGCCAGGGTGCCCACTGAGCTGTTTATACTCTATGACATCACAAGATTGAGATTTAGCACTCTAGTTTATAGATTTAGGAGAGTTGTTCATATTTACTAGTATTTTTGGACTTTCTTAGGCCATAGGAATAACATGTATGAATTCTGAAAGTGGGCGTAGTTCCCCTTTAATTACCAAGTCATACATTTTAAACATGTAATCCAAAGCTTCTGCACATGCTGTTTCTACCAGCACCTGTGCAGGATGCACATCCTCTCTGCACAAAGGCCACAACCTGCCGGCACCTCTGACATCGCTCAAAATCCTTCATGGGGTAATACTGATTACGAAGGTGCTGATCCTGCCCCCCCGCCGTGTGCCCTTTATACGAGTCCCATTTTCATCACAGCCAGACAAGCTAAATCTACTGCAGCCAGATAGTCCTGTGGATTTTCACAGCTTGCTTTGTCTACTCTACTTCCCTTTTCTATTTGGCAGAGGCAGGCTCTGATAAATGGCATGAAAGCACAGCAATTGGTGCAACAATCGCCACCTTCAGCACTAGCTGTCTCGGTTACAAATTATATGTGGTTTTTGGCGGGCCTTTTGAACCGTTCAGCCACTTGTAAGGCTGATTATGCAAGACGCAAATCTGTGAGTAGTAACCTACCTGAACAGTCAGACAGCATGAGCTCAGGCAGCATGAAGGGGAGCGGGAGAAAAGTGCACACCTGTTGTCAGCGTCGGTTTTAAATCAGCGTTGCAGACGATCCACACTACGGTTCAGACACATTTCAAAGCATAAATTAGAACTTTATTTTATTATTACAATATTACAAAAAGAGTAGCACAACTCTCACGCTCTCGCCTCTTATCTGTCGTACAGAATGACACAAAAGAAAGGCTTGTGGACCTTCTTCCATTTCACAGCAATAGTACAAGAAACAAAAGAAGAAATTTAAATAACAAGCAAATCAAGTATTATAAATAGTCACAACTGCAAACTGATAGCTTTGAAACTTGGGGGGGAAAAAATGTTACAGCTCAGTAACTACACATTGCTAAAATATATAATTACAAAATATTACTCCTTTTTCTTGCTTTCCATAATAAAGAATCTCTAAAGGAATTGTTGTCTATTCAACAAAACTTCAATAAAATAAAAAAGACAAGAAAGAAAGAAAAAAATTGCTGTTTCTGCGTTTCCTTACCGTCTTCTTTCTCCTTATTATTTGGGGTTTTCATTAAAACCATGCTCGTTTTCAAGGGAAGTCCAAGGACCAAACACTTAAGGCTTTTTAAGGGCTGTTAGGGAGTTAGGTGAACAAAACATGGGCGTCATTGTGTTTATGCACACACACTCTCTCTCAAACACACACACACCCTTAACCCTACCCACATCAGCAGGCAAACATTCACACACAATCGTTAAAGTTACAGTAGTCTAGTAGGTAAGCCAGTGTACAATAAAATAAACAATGCATTTGCTGTTTCACAACTCAAAAAGTCAGTTTTGTTTACCTCCGAGTGATCTTGCAAGTGATCAATTTGGTCTTTTTCCAAGCAGACTTCACATCAGAATCAGTAGCAACTACACGTAACTTAATTCACTTAAGTTCCTGCTATCGGGATCAAAACTCTGGTGACTCGTAGTTCGATTCTGCGCGACGTTATAGTGACGCTATTATTTCTTCTACTCCAGAGTTTTGACTAACCTATCCCCTTCAACAACTGCAATGCAAATAATCTCAACATTCAAGTAATACATTTTGTCATGGTTACAAAGGAAAAAGGAAACAAAACACAAAATGGCACATCTTCATAACAGCGTGTCCTTGTTAGCATGACTTTGGCCATTTTAAAGGAACAGTGTGTAACATTTCAGGGTGATCTATTAGCAGAAATGGAATATAATATTCATAACTATGTTTTCATTAGGGTTCTCAGCTTCACAGGGTCCGCCATGTTTCTACGGTAGCCCAGAACGGACAAACCAAACACTGGCTCTAGACAGAGCCTTTTGCGTTATTATGTTACCTGAAGGCCACCGTAGTTCTCCGACACGCTTGTGAAACTGGTTACGTGCGGAGTGCAAAACCATAGAACCGCCAGCCGCCGTCTGATTTCCGTTGCTCCTAAAGTAGTGTTATTATGGTAAAGATGGCCTCTGAGAGAGGTGAATGGCGTTACAGCTGTTTTGCACTCTGCGGCTCACGTTACCGCTTGCAAAGGGAGGAGTGAGCGGAGGGGTACTCAGTTGGTTGCAATCTGCAACCACACCACTAGATGCCGCCAAATCCTACACACTGTCCCTTTAAGGTATGAGAGTTAATCTTTCATGACTTTTTTTCTGCACTAAACATTTCACAATCTTGTTGCCAAACCTTCCTGGCATTGACAAAAAGTTTTTTTTTTAAACACCTGAAGTAATTGCAGCATTTTCAGCAGGAACAGAGCGTCGCCTTTTCAACATATTTGTTCCCTGCTGGATCTCGACTATGTACAAACAACCTGATTACATGCTTCCTTGACTGACAGAGAGGAACCAATCTTGAAAAGTCCTATTATACAAATAAATAATTACATTTAAAAAGAATAAAAACCTATGTGTGCATACCGCAAGCTTTGCTAGCTGTACTTCGTAGTCGACAGTGTCTGGTGGCTTTGCACTGAAACAAGATTATTACTCTTCTGTCCTCAAAATGATTGTGTTCAATCTTGAAATTACTGTGAGATCGGAGCGTTGACACCAAAAGGAAAATTGGTCTAATAAAACTAGTCTGAGCCGAAAAATTCCTGACATGACCCTGTTAAAAACCAGCAGTTTTTCTGTGAGGGATCTATCAGTTTCTCTTCTTTCTTACATGCATAAGAAAACGTTACCGGTAGGTCTGAAGTAGAAATAACACAGGATCTGTTGAGATCCAGGCACACAGATAGTACAATAGAGGAAGGAGGGAATGACACACACACAGTACAGATGTGTACACACACGCACATGAGAAAGTTCCCTAAAGTGCCAGGTAAAAGCACTCATTAACAAAAATAAAATAGCAATTGATCACTTGCAAGATTTATAAAAAAAAAAAAAAAAGAACAAAAAACTACCGTTCTTCATTAAATATATTAATTTACCCTCTTTAACATTAGCGGTCATTTGTTTAAGTTTATTCATGTGTTTCCTTTCTTAAGACTAAACAAAGGGGTTTTTGATAACTGTTGTGTAGACAAGGCCATAGCTTATCTGTACCCTGGGTGCTGGATGAGAGCGGTTCTGCCATCCCCGACCTCTGGACCTACCCTGCTCAGAGGAGGCCTGTGCATCTTGCCCATCAACCCTAGATTCTGATCGCGGAAGTAGGGCGTCTGGAAGTCCCCACCCAAGTAATCTGCCGTTTGCATCAGATTAGTCTGGGCGGAGGAGGAGGAGGAGGTGCAGGAGCTCGTTCCTAGCCTGTAATGGGGAGCCCCGGGGGGCCCACAGTCTAATGCGGTGCACCCCCCGGGGCCCGCACCGTGGAATGGCATGGCTATGTCCTGAGACCCGGAGCTGTCACTGTTGGGTGTGGGGAGGATGCTGCTGTTCCAAATGTGGGACTGGAAGTAGTGACCATTAGTGTAGTGGGCCATGTGGCCGGGCATGCCGTTGTTGACGGGGGGAGAGGGGGTGGGCCTCTCTACGGGAGGTTTCAGTGTGTAAGGCTGACCCACGCACACCTCTGCAGGGTAGCCCATGCCCTTAAAATGGAAGGCGGGGTCCCTGGAAGGCTGCTTGCAGAGGTGGGTCCCACCGTTCTGAATGTGTGGCATGTGAGCCAACTGGTGCTGATTCCAAGCGCGCATCTTCTGCTGCTGCTGTGCGTTGTGTTGTAGCTGTTGATGCTGCTGATTCTGTTGTTGATGCAGATGCTGCTGCTGCAGGTGGTGCTGCTGCTGCTGCTGCTTGAGATCAGTGTGGTTGGAAGGCAAGTGGTTCATAATAGCCACGCTGTGTGGGGGGTGAGCTCCCACTTTCTCTTGAGCGCCTATAATGCAGTTGGGTGGGGGATAGCCAGGGGTGGCGGGGTTGCTGTGCATGGACACCCTGGAGCAGGCGCTGATGAGCAGGTTGCGACTGATGGGGCTGGGGTTGGCGATCTGGCCCTCGCACATGGAGGTGGCTCCTGCGCCCTGGGCCCGAGCTTGGCAGAACTGGTTGATCTGGTGCACGATGGTGCTCAGGTCAGCCTGGCGGCCCTGGTGCAGCCCGGCGGCCATGGAGAGTGGAATGGTTGAGGTAGAGACGGTAACATTAGGCGGCGCGTCGCCATCTGGCAGCTTCCTGCCCCCCTGCAGGCCAGGTGGCGGCTGCTGCTGGAGGTGCTGCTGCTGAAGCATGACGGTAGGGGGCCCCTGCGGGTGGCTGAGGGCTTGGTGCTGAGACAGAGTCTGGAGTCTGGGTTGGCCCTGAGGGTGCTGGGCCATGGGGGGAGGGTGTCTGAGGCTCTGGGTGTGGCCCTGCTGCTGAGGGAGCGGCATCTGTAGAGTCTGAGGTGGGTCCTGTGGTTGAAGGGGTAAGCTCTGCTGCAGCCGGGTGAGGTTCGGCAGAGGTGGGTGGTGGTTTAAAGTGCTGGTCGAAGCCACTTGGTAGGATCCGGCGGGGGGGTTCATGATGACTTCAGGGTGCAAGCGAGCCCGGCTGCCGTCAAAATCTTTCAGGATGCCTTTGACCGTGGGCGCCTTGATGATGGCGAGGAGGCCCGTCTTGGCACTGCCCTGAGAAGAAGGGTAAGGGCTGTAGCGCTGGCCCGACGTATCCAGCCCGTTGACGGTACGGCGCACGTGGTTTCGCTGGGGGACCTTGACGCTGTTGGGGAAGATCTTGATGGTGAGGGGGTTGTTGGCAACCTTCTTAGCAAATGCGTCCAATTCTGCAGGGGTTGGAAACGGAGCGGATCTCATCCTTTGTGTGGTGTCCCCTGGGGTGGAGGAAAGGACGGGTCAGAGGTGAGACAGAGAGAGAAAGCAGGAAGAAGAGAATTGGGGGTGGGGGGGACGAAGAGAGAGGCACAATGAGAGAGATAACTTAATCCAGGTAGAGATGTATATGGCACAAAAGAGCAAATCAGTTGTAATCTGAGCGGCTGAGAGGAACCCGATTTGGACAGCGCTCTCATATTCCATCACTGTTTTCCCCCTAAAACCCTCACAGCTCCGGTCTCATGAGGACAAAGAGAGATTTCCAATCTCATTCTCAGCTGAATTATTGCGGCCGACACATTCCCAGTCTGAAATCCAATTTTGCGGTGGTGTCTGTGACTTTGAGGTCAAGAGCTTTTAGTGGCCTTAATTGACGCAGCATCCGGCGGGCGAACAATAAGTATGCATCTGAGGGGGGGTGCTGCGCTGCATGCTACTGAATCACAAACTAAACAAAGAGTCGAGCGAGGCAGCGACGGTCCCCCGTGGCTGCTTTGGGGAGAAGGAAAGAAAGAGATCGACGCGGAGAGCAGAGCTCCATGACAGCAGACAAGTAATCAGACACAGCAGCAGCAGCAGCGGCGTCTCTGATCTGCGGGAACACCTCCCAGGCCTTCAGCTCGCAGACATTCGTTACACCTGCTAAGCGCCGCGGCTAAATTTAACAATGCCGAGGTGACAATGCGAACACGATTACGTGTTTGTGCATGTGTGAGCGCGAGTTTCGTTTATGAGCCTGTTTAAAAAATGTGCGACAGGATCCTGCAGGTGTTGGCTAATGTGTCAGTGTCTCGGTACATAATGGGCGCGATTGCATGTTTCGATTTAACGCAGTGTGATCACTTTCGCTTTCTTCGCTTACACAATAAAAGTCAGGGATAATCGTTTTAGAGAATGGCAGGCTTTTCTGTCTCACTGTCCCCGTCAACTCAGCCCCGCCAGTCTGACCTACTTACACCACAGTTTTCTGACTGATGGACACGAGTGGAGCTGATCTATGAAAAGGAAAACTAGTCTACATTTAATTCACTTTCATTATTGTTTGAGGACGGGACTTTGGGTAAAATAGATGTCACCATTACAGCATACAGGCTGCTCCTCTCTGTTGTTGAGTGAGCAGTAATTTGAAATGTCTGAATTGCTGGCAGAGGCCTGTGGTTTCATGCGGCCGTGGCCGTCATGCTCAGTCTCACAGTGGGCAGCCCGGGCTTGAGGGATGAGGCACAGAGCTGAACTGCGAGCTCTGACACGGCGGCACTGAGAGTCGTGCCAACTGGCTAATTAATTCCCGCTTTATTTGTGAACAGGAAACAATGGGCAGCAATGTGCGGGGCCGGTATGGGGCGGCACACAGGGGGCCGCTGTGTGACCGAGTGCTCAGCCTGCTGATGGCAGCCTCATTAATGCGGGGGTCTGGGCCAAGGAGCTGGAGCTCAACACCCGCCATCACTGAGGCCTAATGTCTGCTGCTGAATAAATGCCAGGGTAAGCAAACACAGATAAATGAGCGCTTAGACACAAGCTGCTGAGGATGGACTTCACCTGTCAAACACAGGTAATGGTCGGTTTCCTATAGTGACACAGAAACAGACTGAATAAATACAACAGATTACATTTAGTACGCAATACACACCATTTTAAGCAATAAAACGACACTTTGATAAATAACTTGTTTGCTATCAGTATTCAAGATATATCGAGAGCTTGTGAGATTCTGGCACAGCCTCCTTTGACTGCAGCTGTTGTCAAAACCTCATGTCAATGTAGCTTTAGAAAGGGTTGTAAGTAGGTGGGAAGAGAGAACCATCAGCTGTTGCAATGAATAAAACATCTTTTATCATTTCATGGGAATAAGATTCTTCTGGATGAAACCAGGATTGTGGACAGCATGATTGAATGTTAAAGACCACAGTAAGTTTATGTGTAACATCATCTTTCAGGGTTTTGCTCTGTGTTCAGAGAGGAGCAGATAAGCTGCATGGGGATATAAGGGTACATACTCAGCCAGCGTGGAAGGGTGAAGTGGGGTAATTAATACAAGCAGCGTGCAAGACTGATCAAAGCAGTCACACGTAAAGAGCTTTAACAGAGACAACAACTTTTTGTTTCAGTATAGGTTTCTAATCGGGGTCAGACTGCGACAATTAAAGAGGACCTATGATGCTTTTTCCCCTTTCCTTTAGTTTTTTGTGCATGTAAAAGGTCTGCAAAGTCACAAAGCCCAAAGTCCACACCAAAGGGAGAAACACTGCTCCTGAACTGCCTGAAACACCTTGCTTGAAGTCCCACCTCTTCTTCTGTAACGTGGTGATGTCACCAAGTAACACATTCGCATAACACCTGCCTAGCGTCTAGTTTGGCACACCCTCAAACAAAGCTATTTAGAGCGTAACACTTCTATCCGAAGAGTTTGGTTCGGTTGACCGATCACAACAGAGTGGGCCAGCTGACCAATCAGAGCAGGCTGGGCTCAAACAGAGCATTTCAAAGAGAGGGTGAAAAGATGTGCTGCAGCACAGCCGGTATGAGAAAAGTAAATTGTTTTTTGAATATTAAAGCATGTAAACATGTTCCAGTGGAAACCCAAAATACAAGTATGCACCTGAAAATAAGCATAATAAGTCCTCTTTAAGTCATATTTTCACCAGCTATTCACATGATAGACCTGTGGACATTCTAAATAATGAGATAAACAAATTTAATATAATTAGGGCCGTCAAGTTAATGCGATAACGCAAATTAATTTTAACGCCACTTTAACATTAACACATTAACACAAAATTAGAAAACCTAATGAATCCATCGGTACCAACCATGTCATACTAGCTTTTTGCGAATAAGGCTAAACAATGCTCCAAACTGGCGTGGCCATTTTGAAAGGGGTCCCTTGACCTCTAACCTCCAGATATGTGAATGTAAATGGGTTCTATGGGTACCCACAAGTCTCCCCTTTACAGACATGCCCACTTTATAATAATCACATGCAGTTTGGGGCAAGTCATAGTCAAGTCAGCACACTGACACACTGACAGCTGTTGTTGCCTGTTGGGCTGCAGTTTGCCATGTTATGATTTGAGCGTATTTTATATGCTAAATGCAGTACCTGTGAGGGTTTCTGGACAATATTAGTCATCGTTTTGTGTTCTTAATTGATTTAATTATAAATATATACATACATTTGCATAAAGCAAGCATATTTGCCCACTCCCATGTTGATAAGAGTATTAAATACTTGACAAATCTCCCTTTAAGGGACATTTTTAATTTGAACAATTAAAATATGTGCAATTAATCGTGATTAATCATGCAATTAAATATTTCAATCAATTGACAGCCCTAAATATAATACCTGAAATGAATGCTAAATAAATATAAATATGTGTATAGTTTTATATTTGTTTTTAGGGGAATTAAACAATGTTGGAACTATAGCTTTCACTCGCTTTTCGATTGAGAAATACAGCGGGGATGTCTGCAGCGAGCGTGTAACTGTGTACAGTTTGCCACTGGCACTTGTGTAATGAGTTTTATACTTAAGTTGTAAGACTCAGGCGAGTAGCAAAGAAAGCAATGTCAATGTCTGGAAACTGACCAACCCATTAAATTGGAAAAGGGATTATACATTGTTAACAAAGGCAGGCATTTTGAGATAAAAAAAAAAACTCAAATCAGAATGAAGGGTTTAACAGAACTGCTGTAAAATGTGTAGTGAAATCGGTAAATTGCTGTTTAGAGTAGTTCTCCCAAACAGTGGATAAAAATCGACCCCTCGCTGTTTACAACTGTTTAAGGGTTCTGGCAGCTGTTGATTATGTGTTCTAGTAAGCAAGTGTTCCTTATTAGCATTTCAACCTTAACCTGAAACCTGGATTAGCTGCGCAGCTTAAAGTATCAAGGGAGGGTTAATGAGGATGTGAGTGAAGTTTGTAGGCGGCTGCTGGTGGCTGCGAGCGTATCATCTCTCAGATCTCCAACTAAGCACGTTCCCAAGGAGGGAACAGGGGAAAGAGGCCAGTCTGGCCATGCGTTAATTACCCCGCTGCTAGCAAGCTAGCTGGAACACAAGTGCACAGTCAGCAGGCGCTAATTAGGGTTTCTTTTATTCTAAGTACTGTTTTTATTGAACAAGGTTTAAGCAGCAGGAGGGCTGCGGCTCATGCTGCTGCAAATTGCGATTTCTTTTTTTTTTTTTTCAATAGAACAGGAAATTAGGTCTGAAGCATCAAATTAGACATGTGAATTTGGTTTCCCGCATGAGGCCACCTCCTTACATTTTTAAATTTGAGCCTCCCATGCTGATAGTTCAAGACTGCGAGGCCTTTGAAAAATGAAAATTATTATAAGGAGAGGAAGAAAAAGATGGTTGCCTTTGATCTCAGTCGGGATTGAGATGTGAAAAATCAGCCAAGTGGCCCAGCTGTACTCACTGTTTGTTCTGCCTGTGAGAACTGAAGACCAAAGGGCCACTTGGTGGTGCTTGAGTCACCCTTGCCTGGAGTATGAGCCGCTTTCTTTGTGACCCACTGTCTCTATGCGTACCTAATCTACTCCTTCGACAGCCTTTACATTTCATGCTAACAGTCAATCCCTGATGATAAATACAGCAGCTGCTCTGGCCTCGCCTCTGATGGCGACCTGCAAGCTCGTAACTTTAAATGCCTCTGCACAGATTCACCTGCAGGAGAGGAGGCAGTGCACGGTGAGCCTGGCGACCTGGAGCTCTTGGTGGGAGGGGAAAGTGTCAAGGACAAAATTCTGTAACATAAGACTCAGCATCATAGTGCACTGAGTAGCTAAAAAAAAAAAAAAAATAGTGCTCAAGGATAGACAAATTGGAGTTCATTATGTAAACTTTCCATCTGAGCCTTTTTTTTCTGTGGAAACTTGTCAGAGTACTGAATAAAGATTTCAACTAGTCTATGAATTTCACCCCTTAAAGCAGCCAAGCACACCTCTCATGGAGTTAAGCTGTCAAATTATGCTCCACGCTGGGTAAACGATGGGGCTCTGCGGAGACGAGGAGTCCCGTGGACAGCCAGGAGGGAGACGGCAGAGTGTTATTTGAGGGTTTAGGCCTGATTCCGGCTGTGTGTGTGGCAGCGTGCAGGGAACTCAGAACACAACAACGGCAACAAACTGTGGACATCCAGAAGGCGATCTACAGCAGTGACTCTCAAAGTGGGGTCCGGGGACCCTCAGGGGTCCGTGGCACTCTGTCAGGGTCCGCGAAATAATTAGCTATAAATTATAAAATTGTGCTGTATCAATAAAAAGCAGATGGGGACCATTTGCACCAATAAAACCAGCATATTGGGTCCATTACTTCCATCCTAGTTTGCTTTGGGCAAATAGAAACTCATGAATCAGTTCCTGCTTAGCTTAGCTTATAAACTAGCTAGCTAGCTGGCAAGCATGAAGAAATATTTGAGTCAGTCCACATCGTCAACCGACACTGAGCCCAAACTAGCTAAATTTAGAAAATATGACGACAGTAAGATCGGGCGACAGCGACGGGAGACTAAAATGCGTCATGTGTCTTCGGGCGCCGGCGATCGAAGCCATGAAGCGGGCCAAGCTAAAGCGACGTCTGATTACAAAGCAGGAATATCAGGGCAAAACAAAGCGGTATTAACATGATTCAAATTGAAATGTGTTTCTGTTTATCACTATAAACATGTCTGAAGTATTTAGGTTGAAAAGTTTTAGAATACAAATAGTTCCAATGGCATCTAAGACTATATATGGTAGTAAGCATTATGCTTAATCGTTGTTACAATTATGAGCGGGTCCTTGGAAAATTTTCTCCCCACAAAGTTTGAGAACCCCTGATCTACAGGAGGCAGCAACAGAGGCGACTTGAGGATTGTACAGATTTTGTTTACTGGACTTTTTTCTTTAACACTTTGATAAAAAAATGATTTAGTGCAAAATGAAAAACAGCACCACTGCTTTTGATGTAACACCGTGTCTGTTAATGATACTTTGAAGAGTGGATGAAAAGGAAAAGCGTTATAAGAGAATGACGAGGAGGAAGAAAAAAAAAAATAGATTGAAATTACACTTCTAGGACCGTTTGTGCTGTGAGGAAGCGCGCTCCATCACCAAAATGGATTACAGTGTTGGGCAGAAAAACAAATTGAACCCCAGTTGCGCCTCGTGCTCCGATGTGTCTCAGTGTGTCACATAAAGGAAGAGCGGAGAGACGGCGTAGCTGATGGCTGCGCTATGTCACAAGTCTGCCTGAGTGAGGCAACAGACGTTGGCACTTAACAGACTCCCTCACACTTGCTGATCTCCTGGGGGTTGGCTGATTACTGTGATTCTGAAATTACAGTCTTGATGAGCTGGAGTATTTTACAACAACAAAAAAAAAACTGCTGCAGAAATGGGTCAAGCCGAAGCTGAGTTTCCACTCAGAGAACATGCAGGAGGAAAAAGGAGATATAGACTTTTTTATGATCGAATACATAAAGCTGACCAACTGGATGGGCCATAATCAATGTCTGGGAAGGGATTGATCTTTTGGGTATATATAAAAAGCTCACTGTAGGAGGGAAAGAAACGAATGATATAGTATATCCAGGCATCATTGAGACTACATTTACGCATTATTCCACATGTGAATGTACATTTGAATGTCTCTAAAAAAGGGATAAAAAAACAGTGACGTTTAGGGTAAGAAGACAAGAAACAACGTAAAGACGACACTGACTTAAAGGGATAGTTTGTGTGTTTTGAAGTGGGGTTGTATGAGGTACTTATGTAAGTAATACACTGACTATGGATAAGTACCTCATACAACCCCACTTCAAAACACCTGAACTGTCCCTTTAAGGCCTTTACACACCGGGGGTGTGACTAATAAATGACACAAAAATGCGAAATACTCGCCTGTAATTATTATATATCTTGGGCTTTTATTGTGAAAGGTAAGAAGTAATAAAGTTTGCCGTTCTGGTTTCGGACTACAGAGCCTCCGTGTTGTTGCTTCATAAATATAGGCGCAACTAAAATATACTGACGGCGACTTAATCACACGAAAAAAGACGCCCCTCGTGTGTAAAAGGCCTTTATTGTAACCGTTTCTATTCATCAGTTTGTCATACATTAATCCCAAGAGCCAGTTAGTAGCTGCCCTCAACACTGTGAGGAGTCCAAGTTTGTCAGCAGTCGAGTTGTGAAATTCAAACACATTGAATTAACTGGGCCAGCTCTGACTAGTCTGCCGTTAAACCGGGGGCAGCAGATTGCTTCTTAAATTCACTCCCATTACAAGATCATCAGGGCAAAAACCACTCGGCCGCAATCTGTCTGCCAGTCTGACAGCGACTGACTCCTCCTGATGGCGGAAAAGTATCCGAGATGAATCTAACACACGAATGTGGCGATGGCGTTGTAGTAGGGCCGCTCTCTTGTGGCAGACAGATCTTTGGGGGCGACGAGGGAGGGAAAGGGGCCAGTTGTCTGTTCATCAGCAAATTAATGGCGCGGTTCGTCCTAATTTCCCCTCGACGACAGATCTGTGGTCCCCGGAGCACAAAAATATTCCTTCTCTCTTTCTGGTTTTAACACTGAGCTGCAGAAGAGAGGCAGGCCAAGGTTGGCATGGGCATCTGACGTGGGGCGGGCAGCAGGATTGTAACAGCTTGGTTTGTTGTGTGGGATGATGATGGTGGTGGTAGTTAATAGTGTGTGTGTGTGTGTGTGTGTGTGTGTGTGTGTGTGTGTGTGTGTGGAGATACTTACATTTCTGATGTCCAGTGTTCATCTGCGTGTGGGGGAGAAGCTGGATGGGGAGGTCACCTGGCCCTGGCAGACAGGCCAGCATTTCACACAGACACTAATGCAACATGGGACACACACTTCTCCTCACACTGCAGAGAGAGAAAGAGAGAGAGAGAGAGAGAGAGAGGGAGGGAGGGAGGGAGAGGTCAGCAGTCAGACATAACTGCAAGGCAGCACATGGTGCGTGGTGATACAGAGGCTGGGTCCAGACTAATAGAACTCTGCGGCCGATCACCGGAGGCACGGGGGGCTGAGGGAGACATAGTTTCCTTTCAATTAGAAACTGATTCACACCTGGAGCATCAGGTAAGGTGACATTTGATGCCAATAACAACTTCAATTAAACATCAAACAGCTGAAGTAAAACGGGCAGACTGGGCCTGAGGGGCTGGCTGCTTCAAATCGACTCCCTCCTCCTCCTCGCCCTGCATGTTAGTCAGCTAGTTGGACCCTGCTACCTGCGCTCTACCTCTCCGCCTCCACCAGACCGTGGCGGAGGAAATTAATGACTCCTGTACACTCGAAAAGAACACACTCGAGAGGCCTGCCGCTGACAAGTTAGTGAGTCTCTGATCGATACCGAAGTCCTCCAGACCTCAAAGAGGCCTTTATTTTGGGGACATTAAACAATGGAGCCGGCACCAATAAATGCCCGCCACTTTGTGCAATAACCTGATGTAATAGAGAGGGAGAAAGCGTTAGCCACGCTCCGCTTGGCTTACTGCTGTATTCAAAACACCACAGATGCTTGCTTAATCAGCACTGAAGAACAGTCAGGGAGCAAATTAAGTCTACAGAGTCCGCGCCCTCCCCTTTCGCTGCGCGGCATCAGAAGAGGGCGGCGAGTGTGCGCAGACAAAACAGCGTCTATGAGAGAGGCAATTACCCACAAAACAACCTTGGCATGCCTGTCTGCCGCAGGGTGATGGCTTAAAAGTGTCTTCCCCCCCTGCAGGGAGAAGAGACAAGTGGAGGAAAGAGTGACAAAGCGAGAGAGAAAGGTGGAAAGAGAGAAAGACGGGTGGCGGGTTAGGGGTGGTGGTGGGGGGTGGGGTGCTGAACTTGCTTTAAAAAGCAGGAGCTCAAAAAGGTCAGGATGACAGCTCATTTAAATCCTCCCAGCGAGAGGAGAAAAAACAAGCCTTAATGAAGCTGCCAGTTCTACACAGGTACCTGTGAGCGTTGCACCTTGGGGTGCTGCAGGGGCAGGGCGGCAGGGGGGAGGAAGGAAGGGAGGAAAGGGTAGAGAGGAGGGGGGAGACTGGTGGGTGGCGAGGCTGCAGTCTTGAGACAGATCTGAGGATTTGGGGGCGTTTTGTGCGGTTGATGCTGCGTCACCCTGCCCAGCCGCCCACCCACCACCCTCCCCCCGCCCTTTCCCCTGCTTTCTGATTTACAGCCTGGACCGCCATATGGCAGCAATCCCCTGCCCTCGATTCAGCGTGTCACCATGCATTAACTTTAATTGGCCTGATATGTTATTCTTTTCCCTCGGCCTTGGAAGGATTTTAGGTACATAGCGCCTTGATGTCAGCAGCAGGCAAGATTTCCAGCTCTCTCTCATTTATCAGGGTGCCAAGATTTCACACAAAGATAACAGCAATCTCTTTGACAACAGGCAGGTTTGAGGTTGAGGGAAACTAAATATCAAATGGTGGCGAGAGACTGAAATGATGTGGGGGGGAGAGAAAAAAGCAGCATAAACTGTCAGTGCATTTGTTATAAGAACACACACATCAACGCACTACAGGCAAAAAACAGCCAACAGGCCATCCGCCCGCCCCCCTTCCTGCCTCCCCCCACGGCGCCCCTGAATGTCAGAAAGCTGTGCAGTGGGGAGTGCAGCGGCAAAGGTCAGCCTATGGTAATGCCCCAGCTGACAATCTGCTTTATAGAGCCGAGCAGGAGGAGATGAAACCCAACAGACAGCAGCCTGACGTCTACTGACTCGCCTATCAGCACCGCTGCCACGGCGACTTCAAATATACATCACACGCCAAACACTGGTGCTTTCTACTGAAGGCGCCCGCCCCCGCAGAGGCCTTTTCCAACAGATGGACTATTTGTATCAGGAGCAGGAGGACTACACCTGATAGTAGGGCTCAGACGATACGCCTATCTCCCGATTAGAAACTATCACGATACTTGGGTACCAATTCGATATGTATTGCGATTTGATATTACGATTTATTGCGATTTTTGTTCACTTTTTTAACACTAGACCATGGGGAAAAGTTGAATCATACACTTCTAGGGACTTTTACTTTGGAAATTATCTAAATTAATACAGTAGAAATTAGGAGTGTCAATCGATTCAAATATTTAAGCGTGGTTAATCGCATGATTGTCCATAGTTAATCGTGATTAATCGTAAATTAATCACACATTTTTTATCTGTTCAAAATGTAGCTTAAAGGGAGATTTGTTAAGTATTTAATCCTCCTATCAACATGGGAGTGGACAAATATGCTGCTTTATGCAAATTTATGTATATATTTATTATTGGAAATCAATTAACAACACAAAACAATGACACATATTATCCAGAAACCCTCACAGGTACTGCATTTAGCATAAAAAATATGCTCAAATCATAACATGGCAAACTGCAGCCCAACCGGCAACAACAGCTGTCAGTGTGTCAGTGTGCTGACTTGACTATGACTTGCCCCAAACTACATGTGATCATCATAAAGTGGGCATGTCTGTAAAGGGGAGACTCGAGGGTACCCATAGAACCCATTTACATTCACATATCTGGAGGTCAGAGGTCAAGGGACCCCTTTGAAAATGGCTATGACAGTTTTTCCTCGCCAAAATTTAGCGCAATTTTGTAGGATTATTTAGCCTCTGTCCCGACAAGCTAGTATGACATGGTTGGTACCAATGGATTCCTTACGTTTTCTAGTTTCTTATGATGCCAGTTTTTTCACCAACTTTAAAACTGAGCCCGCTACAACCTCCAAAAGATCATTTGCATTAATGCATTAAAGAAATTATTGGAGTAAAAGCGATTTTGTGTTAACGCATTATCGCGTTAGTGTTGACAGCCCTAGTATAAATGCTTGATTTTCAGCATGTATGTAGTCACGTTTTTTCCTGCAACACAAAAATCAAAGAATAAACACATATCCCTCACAAATTAGTGGTATTTTCTTTTTAATATATAAGGGACATGTAATGTTTTATACTTCTGGTGAATATAATCCAATCAATCTTATTTCCATATATGTATTTTGTATATACAACTTATTTTGAAAACCTGACGTAGTCACACGTGTATACTTCCGCTAACTTTGCCATTGCTAGCTCTGAGCTCTCCCCATCAGCTCCGTCCTCTGATAGATTGTCAAGTCCAGACGGACTGAGCTTAAGTTGGAGGTGCCTCTAATCAGGTCGTCATCGTCACGTGACCGGCTCGGCTGGTGGCTTCTGCTGAGTCCTAATTGCCCTCTGACAACAGTGCCGGGGGTTTAGCCTGGTCTGGACTAGGGCTCATCTCCCCAGCCATCCACACATCCAGGCAAATAGGTGTCCACCCCAACAGCTTAGTAGCCTTTGTGACATAGAGACACAGCCCCTCCTGTCCTGAGTGGAAACAGAGTTGCGTCTGTGGAGGCCGAGCCGAGCCAGCTGGGCAGCACCGTGGAGCGGGGATCGGCTTGGTGGACTTTAGCCAGGCGTCTCACACTATCAGCCCCGTGCAGACAGACACCACAGGGTTCTCAGAGAGTATTAGGGGGGGGGCCCCGTGACTCGGCAAGTCTCCACCAGGCAGCTACTTATAGAATCGTAATAAAAGTGTGCGAATAACTGCGCGGCTTTCATTATGGAGACACATAAAGGCGAGCAGACAAAGCAGGACTTGAGCGAGTGATGCGCACGGCTTGTGTCATGTGTCAAATTGCTCCCATAAAAGCTGACCTATATTTTTCTTTTCATTCCTCGGTGGGGAAGGAGAATAAGGAAGCCATCCGAAAGTGAAAAAAAAAAAAGAAGAGAAGAAGGAACAGGATGGATGGAAGCTATTTAGGAAATTAGACCAGCTGACTGCATTTGTGTCGAATTTTTTGATCAGTACCCTCCTCATCAACTATCTGCATTTGTTCGAAATTTGGGAATTGCATCAGGCTAATTGCGTAGGAAATCATCTGTTAAAATACCCACCAGCATGAGGAAAAACGAGGATTGTGCACCAAAAATAAGCTCATTAGAAGGAGACGCGCGCAACAATATTTTAGAGGAGAAAAACAATAAAGAAAAAGGTGAGAAAGTATGTTTGGTTGCTGGTTGAATATTAACAGCTTTTCTATACCAATTAAAAGCAAAAGCAATTAGGAGAACCAAGTCACCATGTTGTACATTGCTTGTGCTAACGGCTGAAGGAGAGGAGAGTGGAGGAGAAAGCAGGCTGCTGTTATTCTAATTGCATGTTTACCCCCAGGTTATGGGTCTGAAATAGAGCCAAGAAAAAAAAATGTTGCAGTAGAAATTCAATGGAACTTCACTGTGTTGATTCTCTCAGGGACAGAGAGAGTGAAATTACTTTTCTTTTGCAAGCCGAGCCTCTGAATGGGAGGTAAAGAAAGAAAAAGGAGCAGGAAATAGAGAAAAGCTTTTTACCCTTGAATACCGAGCCAGAGCGTTCTGTCAAAAGAAAGGGGAAAAAGCCTTGGCTCTTGAGCGCGTTAGGAAGAAACGACACATCGGCGTATGGCCTTCATTAGCCCATCAGGCTTTACAAACAACACAAGTAGAAAAAGGATTTTCTGTTCGCTAGCAGAGGGCCACGCATGTTAGGCTACGACAGGCTGGCTCGCGGCCTCACACAATGGATCCTGATGACTCCAGCACATCCCGAGGCGTTTGGGACGGGCCCGTTTGCTTTTACAGTCAGCAGAGAGACCCCTCATCAACACGGACTGTTATCTCACACCAAAAGAGAAAGGGCGAGAGAGCGGGAGACGGTCATGATGGCGAGGCGAGAGAAGACAACCAACCCAAACTCAACTCGCACACAAATTGAGAGTCTGTAAAATAGTGGTTTTCCAAGTTGCAAGGTGTCAGGCATAAAACTGTCAAACAAGGAAACTGCTGCAGCAGTGTGGGAGAGAGGAAGACAGCTACTTGAAACTACTCTTCCTTTAGAGGGAGGGAGGGGTCTGCGAAACAACTGGGAGGCTGTATGAACGCTCAGTAACTAACTGATGAGAAAGTGACAGTTCCCCGAGGTGAGATGGTGGATATGGAGCGAAGAGAGACAGCATGCCCCTGGAATAATGCATAGTCCACACAGCTGGATCGGCGGAATCTTTGCGTACGTGTCAGATACGGAAAGTTGGTTTCACAATGAGAACGCGGGCTCTTAGAGGAGCTGTGCACCGTGAAACTAAGAAAAGGAAACACACATCCCAAAGCATGAGGCCTCTTCTTATCAGAGTGACCTCATTCCTCCACTCTTGTCTTTACATCAGCGGTTTGGAGCCCCGGCCTCTTGGATGATGTCCACTGCTCCTCCTCACAGCGGAGAAGATGACAGTAATGGTAGGGAGATGAGAGGATGAGACGATATCGGGGAAGCGAGTGTCCTGGCCTGGCTTGGCTATCTTTGCCAGAGCTATGTCACGGCCATTACCCGTCCACCGCGTCAGCGCTGCGGGGACAAGCCAGCCAGCCAGCCAGCCAAGGTCCATCCTTCAACTTAGGGTCAGTTTCACTAACAGCCACTTAAGCCCACTTGCCTTCTCCGAAGAGCTCTACAAATGTGGAAGGTAGAGCTAAGTGTGCTCAGTGATGTCAAGCCTGGCCAAGGTCAGACGGGCAGACAGAAAGTGCTGGCAGCGCCGCATGCGTGGCGTCGTGAATGCCAAAGCGCCGGGGCCCCTGGCTGTGCCGTTTGACAGACATGTTTACACCTGATAGAAAATGCAGTGTGGATGGTCTGCCAAAACAGAGGGGATCCAAAGTGAGGGGTGCCAGCCTAGTTATTTATTTATCTGCTGCAAATCCATCCAGAGTGCAGCCAGAAGCTGGGCATGCCTCAGTGAGGAATAAGCCGGTCTACTCTCAGACATGACAGTCTTTAACCACTTGAGGGATTGAAGGAAAAAAAAGATCTGACGTGTAGTAAAAAGTAAAAGCTTGGATTCGATTTACTCACACTCTTAATACATCTCAATGATTAACACACGTAATGAGTCAATTTAATCAGAGTCTGCTCTGAAATCATCCATGTCAATGTTTCAGAGGCTGAATCTGCTCACTCAGCATTGCAGTTAAAACACTAGGTAGTTGGACTTGGAAGCAAATATCAACACAGTGAAGCTGTAGCTCTAACATCAGCAAGCTAAAATGCTCACAATCACAACAAGGAGGACAACTTTTCCATGTTAACCATCCTAGTTTGGCATGTTAGCATGCTAATATTTGCTAAATAGCACTTACTTTTTGCAGGTATATGGTCAAAAACTAACTAAAATGAAGACCAAATGATGGTGCTATATGAAAAGTTAAAGGTGCCAAATGCAACATTGGGAGTATTTCTATTGCCTCTACACTAGACTACACTAGTCCAGTGTTACAAGGTGGTCGGGCACACACCAATTACATTACGTAGGTCACATCATATGGGAAACATCAATATCTGAACAAAATTATGTGCCAATCTGTCAAAGTAAATGTTGAAATATTTCATTGGATAAGAAGAAACTTTCACCTGCTCGTGGTGCTGGATGAAAAGTCAAGAGATCACCAAAGTCTGGGGACGATGAATGCAATAGTTGTTGAGACGTTTGGACCAAAGCGGCGGACTGACCGATCATCTCTACAGCCACACTACTCTAGCTCGGTCTATTGGATATGCCAGATGACGACAGTAGAGAAACACTGAGAAGCACAGGAATGCAAGTAAGCACCATGGAAGAGACTCTGGAGAAACTTCTGGTAAACCATCACTGACCATCTGCTTCCTTTCATCTCCTGTGCGGTGCCACCGCATCTGTGTCATCTTCACATATCCCCATATGACACCAGACAACAATGTGCTGAGTCACATGCTGCCGTGTCAAAAGCCAGACTGTGGGGGTTTGGTACAGGACCAGGATGACATGGTTAGAACAACACAGACATACAGATACTAGACTACCGTTGATCTACTATCTGTGTGTGTGTGTGTGTGTGTGTGTGTGTGTGCGTGTGTGTTGGGGTATGTGCAGTGATAGAAATCGTCAGACTTCAAGCAGCTGGTTTTTCAAGTTGCTTGCTCGTGTGAATGCTGGGCTATAAATCACATAGTTGTGGAACAGGCAGGATGAGGAAACCTAAACAAACAGATGAGCCTGTGCTGAACTGATCTATTGCAGATTATCAATGTGCAAAGAAATATGATCTACGTGTCCTACTCTGTAGACAAAAAATGACATATGCCTTGTATTTTCAACAGCAAATTTGTGGCTGAACATTACCCAACCCGTACAAAATAAGTGTTCTGAAAATAAACTGTGGCTTAAGGCCGTTATACACCAGCGATTCATTTGCACGTCAATATATTTTTTATTTTTGTCACGAGTACGTTCACAGAGAAAGCAAATAGCACCCGGCCAAAAAGCAACATCATTTTTTTCAGAATGAGGTCGATTTTCAGCGAATAAAGGCCTCAACTAATCACATTGTGCGGAACCGTTTGAGTTATGCCTATATTTATGAAACCAGACCAGATCCACGCTTTCCATTCTTACCTTTCACAATAAAAGTCCCAGAATATTTTTCATTTTTGTGTCGTTTATTCGTGAGTAAAGGCCATTGGAGGAAATTATGCGGTCACACGCAATGAGTGCACTGGCACTGAGTGTGCGCAGGTGCGCGGGTAGGTAGGTAGACGGGCAGTTAGCCCATCCAATCATTTCATGCGGGCAGAATGAAATGATTGGATGGGCTTATTACAGGCCTGCGACAGCCACAGATACCAGATTTTTTTGTCAGAGTATTTGATTTATTAATTGCTGTCGGGATGTAAAGAGAATTTCAACAAATATAACAAAAAATGCTTCCAAAATAAATTGCCTATCCCAGCTTTAACTTCCTTTCAGGTCTGAAATAGAAACGAGTCGGTTGCCCGTCAGAGGTTTAAAAGCAGACTTCTGAGCATGTCCTAACTATTTGACTGTAAGTCGGCCAGGCCTTTTCCCCCGGTTAGCGGGGAAATAACTCAATGTGCCGAGAGCTAAAGCATTGCAGGCAGCATTGTTCCAGCTGGCGGAAAAACGGGGAAATGAAGATGGAGTGGTTTGATTTCATTTGTTAGCAGGTGCATCCATTTTGTGTTCTCCCCCCCCACACCCACCTCGCCTCTCTCAGTCAAAGCGCTTATCAGAAATTGGACACCCCAGTGACAAATTGAGCCTGCGATTAAAGGGAGAAAGAGGGAAGCTTTGTTAAGTGCTGCTGATTGGGATCCCAGGCTGCCCTCACACATCGGAGGTGTGCATGTATGTGTGTGTGTGCATGTATGCTTGGTACAGAGCCAATAGCAGAGCTGACACCACCACCTCCTCTTCTCCCATTTTCCCCTCTCTCCAGGTGTTCCCACGGCTTACATTTCTGCTCCGAGTACTCAGCAAACAAAACCAAATCAATGCAGCTGTTCCCCCATATCTCTCTCTCTCTCTCTCTCTCTCTCTCTCTCTCTCTCTCTCTCTCTCTCTCTCTCTCTCTCTCTCTCTCTCTCTCTCTCTCACACACACACGTACATACATAGGAAATTAATTACACAGGCGAACCTGCACATACACCAGTGATTTTCCCCTGCAGGAATAATGACCTCCTCTTGTATTTCCAGTGTCTTCTTATTGACATGAACGCTGTGTTTAACAGAGAAAAAAGTTAAGCCTCTGTGTGTTTGTCCCACCCAGACCCATATTATTGACCCAGCATTAACCAAGCCCCGGCCTGTTTGCGAGCGCAGCCAGGCTGCTTTAAGAAGGGGGTCAGAGCGGCTCTGCTAGGCAGAACCGTGCGAGCGCTGACTCTCACAAATCATCCTAAAAGGGCTTAACGCACAAAAACAGCCTCCAGTGTTACACAGGCCCGCTGCGAGAGATTTATCCACTTTGCCATTATACTAACTGGCCTCTCTCTCCCATATGAGCTGCGTATATACAATTCACACACACATAAAGAAAAAAGAAAATCCTAATTAGACTCACGCCTGGTCCAACTCTGCAGGAGGACAAACAATTCAACCTTTTATTATTCCGCATTAAAAACAAAATCTTGTTTACCATTAGTCTTCTTATTTATGGCCGACACGTTGCTCACATGCTGTTGGTTTAAACACCTTAATGTCTTAGCTGTGACTCAGTGACATAATGTGAGTGTGAGCGGTGTCTACGTCTGTAAGTTACCATCGATTTTAAGAATTTTGACGCTGTAATAACTCTGGGCCAATCAATCATTCATGACAAGTTTTAGTAAACCAGAGATTCATCAATAACTGTGTGTTATTTTATCAACCTGATCTCACGGGAAGGCGTATAACTTAGGTCTGTCAATCAATTATGATATTTAATCGCGATTAATCCCATGATTGTCCATAGTTAATTGCGATTAATCGCACATTTTTTTATCTGTTCAAAATGTACCTTAAAGGGAGATTTGTCAAGTATTAAATCCTCTTATCATCATGGGAGTGGGCAAATGTGCTTGCTTTATGCAAATGTATGTATATATTTATTATTGGATATCAATTAACAACACAAAACATGACAAATATTGTCCAGAAACCCTCACAGGTACTGCATTTAGCATAAAAATATGCTCAAATCATAACATGGCAAACTGAAGCCCAACAGGCAACAACAGCTGTCAGTGTGTCAGTGTGCTGACTTGACTATAACTTGCCCAAAACTGCATGTGATTATCATAAAGTGGGCATGTCTGTAAAGGGGAGACTCGTGGGTACCCATAGAACCCATTTACATTCACATATCTTGAGGTCAGAGGTCAAGGGACCCCTTTGAAGATGACCATGCCAGTTTTTCCTCGCCAAAGTTTAGCGCAACTTTGGAGCGTTATTTAGCCTCTTTTCACGACAAGACGGTATGACATGGGTGGTACCAATGGATTCCTTGGGTTTAGGTCTAGTTTCATATGATGCCAGTATCTTCCTTCCAGCTTTAAACTGAGCCTGCTACAACCTATAATTCGCAAGTTGCGTTAATGCGTTAAAGAAATTATTGGCGTTAAAATGAATTTGCGTTAACACATTTTTAATCGCATTAACTTTGACAGCCCTAGAATAAATAGCACATCGTTACAAGGAAATTCTGCACGTCATAAAGACGCATTTTAGCCTTTTCGCGTGTCATTTGTACGGTACGCAACAAAACTACTTTGTTAGGTATAGGAAAAACATCATCAAACATCTTAAAATAAGTACGTAACTTAAGTAAAATACGTACAAAACAACGTAACATAAGTACGGAAAAGGCGTCACAAACGTCACTGATGTAACTTACAAAACAAAACACCGGTCTCCTGTTTGAAAGTCCCGTGTTTGTTGGACCCATCCACCCCTCCTCCCACCCACCATAAGCGTTTTTTCTCACTTTTTACTCTATGTCACTAGCTCTGAGGTACAGGTACAGACTACAAGGCGTAGAAATGACACGCCAAAAGCAAGAAAGGCGTTCTTATTGCACGCTAAATGCCTTGCGCATTATCTATCATTCATACGCCTTTTTGTGTGAACTGGCTGCATTTTATATACAGTTTAATTTGTTATTGTTAGTTTATAACACGTCCGGGGCATTGTTTTTCAAATTTTATGCAGATTTTTTAAATGCAGGCCAAAGAAAAAGCTCTCATTGAAATTCTATGGAGGCACATTGGTTCAGCTAGAGAGAGTGGATTACTGAGATGCAGGTCAGGTGGATGCTTGCTCTGAACTGGCGCGATGTCCAGAACAGGTTCTTTCTATTCTGCTGCAGCCACAGTCAAAAGCCAGAGTCAAAAACAAATGCCTACATGCCGATTCCAAACCCTGCTGTGTACATGTTCGATAAAAGCCGATCTGTCTCCATCCTGTGTCTGTGCGAGGTTGGTAAGGTCAGCCGCCTCCATGGCAGCTCTGACATTCAGTCTGGCCTCCGGCGAGACCAAACGAGTCCCCTTCGCACCTACAGACCAGCCGAGGAATAAAAGAGGTCTTTTTTTTCCACCAGACAGGGTTGTGTGAGACACACAAGACATTTGTGGTCTCTCCTTCATCTCCTGTGTATATGTGAGAGCCCTCTCTGCCCCCAGTTCTTTCCCCAGCAGACACTGGGCTCGGGGCACTGGGCAGCCAGCTGGTGACTCTGTGGAGAGCCGGGCAAACACAGGACCGGCATGGCAAACATCTCACCTCCGTGTCTGCATGGGAACATCTGGCCCTCCCAGGCTCACAGGGCCCTCCGTCTGTCTGCCTGTCTGAATGTGAGCCTACAAACACATACTGTTGGTGTGTATTGGTGTTGTCATGGCACCATGATTTTTTTTACTCCTACACAGGTACTGGGTTTATTATACAAAAAACAATAACTACAATAACAAAGCAAACAAGCCAAATGTCACACAACAACCACTATTTATGATTATTCAGATAATGATTTAGCAGCTTTGTTTGCGTCACAGGAGTTCTGATAAGTTGTAGGGATGTCCATAATTAACCGTTTAACCGTTAACCAACATTAAGCATTTTAACCGATTAACGCTATCGGTTAAAACGGTTAAAAGAAATGTTAATAATTAACTCAAAAGCTGAGCGGCTCGTCACATTGAGGAGAAAAGCTGGTCCACCTTAACAGCCCACCTTAAGAGGCGGAGCCGGAGTTGCAGGATACAGGAAGTCGGCTCCGGTCTTTGGCTCGCTGGAGCAGAGCGGAGTTGTAGTTTCGTAGCATTTATTCAACGACAAATGAACTGTACACACACTGCTACACCTACGTTCACAGCTATAACGCCACCAACAACCTCACACTCACCGCCAACACACACACGGTCTGTTGGAAACTCGCTAAACTTACGCAGACTACGTGTGCGGCGGCGAGCACGAAGCCTCCGGCAATGCTAGAGCTGCTAACGTAGCACAAATACACAGTTTGTTGGCCACTCGCTAAAGTTATGCCGGACAGACACACAGCTGACAATCTGCTAAACTAAACTAAATGTGCGGTGGAGACTTTTACTGGGAAATTGGCTGCATGTCCGCAACACTACACACAGCATCGTGGCTGCTAAGTTTACGCTCCCAGACGGGTGAACGTCAACGAATATCTGTTGTGCTCCTGCAGCTGGTACACCGCTGCATGTGAGGCACAAATCTTGTCGGTTAACGGTTAATAATCGGTTATCGAGGGTCGGTTATCGGTTAAGAAGATTTTTCAAAATAAGCATCCCTAATAAGTTGGGATGTCAAAGTGAGCAAATCTTTAAGCTATATTGCCCCTGACCCCAGTTTAGGTGGATTGAGATTCAATTCAGAATTCCACTACAGCGAGGTATCGAACCTCAATACTTAAATACATTGGTACAGACCAAAATGTGTATATTTTGCAACTGACTATTAGGGCTGGGACGATACACCTATCTCCCAATTCGATACTATCACAATACTTGGTTGCCGATTCGATATGTATTGCGATTCTATATATTCGACACTTTGGATTTAAAATGTGAGGGTGCAGGTCATATCTACACGGATCCTCCGTCGTATTCTACTTTCTCGTTTCGGCTCGATGTGGTCGGCTGCGGTTTGTTTTGGTTGACAGATAGACAGATATGAAATAATAGAATAAAAGCGGTAACTTCCTTCTACCTCCACATGGACTCAAATGAAGCCAATATATCGACTGGACTCGAAATGGCGATACATCAGTGAATAGATTTTTTTCCCACCGCTATTGAATAATGGAAACTAGCATCAAATGTCTGGTCAGATATGTTATCTTGGTAACTTATTCTTCAATCAAATAGTTCATATAGAAATAAAGCTTAACTCAAAATATTCAATCTTTTCTTCTGGCCTGTACCAGTGAGATAGAGTCATATGAGTAATAGAGTTAGCCCCGATGATAAAACTCCTTTTCCTATCGCTCACTCTCTCTTGCTTTCTTGCATCATGCCCGCTCATCTCAGATCTCCGGCGGCCGTCCAATGATTCAAGACTGATGAGGCATGCTCAAAGGTCTATGCCGTTGAGCACAGCATTAATGCACCCAGCAGCAAATTTTTTGCCATCGACCCCCGTTCCCTGCAATAAGGACAGAGCCATCAATCAGGTCGAGATAGCAGACACCAGACACGGGCTGATGAAGTAGGGGACTTTGGAGCTAATGACAAATGGATCTCTCAGATATGGTCACAGAATACTACGACGGTCCGCCGAGAACACTTGACCTTTAGCAAAAACCCTGAGCCACTTTTTGCCAACACTGTGCAATGCAAAAATTGGAGAATATGCAAACTGCTGTTGCTGTAAAGAAAGTGTGGTTATTGTGTGAGAACTCCAGGGTCCAGCTGAGAGTCTCGGTCCCGTCACTCTGAGAGCTGCTCCTGACCGGCCCCAGCCCTCCTCTGTTCTCACACCAAAGCTCTGGGAGTGACCTTCAGGAGGCCTGCTAGTCCTGCTAATTGGGGTCTCAACAGAGCACAGCAATCACACTGCACTGGAGGGGGGGATCGGGGCAGCGCGGGGGGGAGAGATAGCAGGGGTCTGTGTTATCTGCTCGGTGGGAAACAGACAAAAAAAAGTGGAACCTGGGCTTAGAAACTTCGAAATACAGAATTAAATTTGGGTTGCACGGAGAGGAAAACAGTAAGATAACAAGAGTCGGTTGTAAGATGGATGCTGCTGAATATATAGGGCTGGTCAACAAATAAATAATGCAACATTGACCAAAACTCGTTCCTCTAATATCAAAATCTATCACAAATTCCCCATAAGTACAGAAAATCACATGTCAAGTTGTCTACAATGGACTATGTAACAACAGAAAGTATAACTGGAACCAACAGAGTTCATTTTGGGGGGAAACATTATAGAGGAAGTTATCATTGTTAATCTAGACATTATAACATTTCACAATGTTAAAATGATAGACGTAAGAGATTAAATGCTTAATATTGATATATTGAACACAGCTGCCGGCCAACAGTCCAAACCCAATAGATACTTAGCAGCACTATCAAATAAGCCAGAGAAAGGTAGCCATTTCTCACAGTTGAGAAGCTGCAACCTGTGCATTTTGTTTAAAAGATTACCCAAAAACCAAGATGGCAACGGCAAAAATGCTGTATTCGATGCTTCAAAACGGCAGTCCACAAAGAAATGGGTGACGTCCACTTCTTATATACAGTCTGTGGTTAAAATAGTGGTTGAACAAAGTAGTAAATCATAGAACAAATAAATGTAAACGGCATAATAGCTACTACAAAACCAAATTATATTAGTGAGCGAACACCACTTCAAAATAATACATTGAAACAGGGGAAAAATATGATGGTATTTGAAAAGGTAAAAGGCACTACAAAGTGGATCAAGGGCTTTTAAAAGGGAACGTGGGTCTGGCAGGTCAGCGCTCTGCTCTCAGGAACACGGAGGAGACAATGACACAGGTCATTTAGAGCAGGTTCGGCCTGGCTGCAGATGTGCACTGAGCTTGCCAACACATCATCATCATAGCAGGGCCACTTCCTATCAGTGTGATCAGCACTCGGAATAAAAAGGGCAAGAACATGTACAGGAAGTCATCCTGTAAAAACAAGATACTGTCTGAGAGCCTTTATGTTGGGAAAGTAGTTGTGGAGCTGGTTTTTGAGAATGCGTTTAAGGGCGAAAGACACTTTTCTGAAGGAATTAAAAGGACACAGTGAACCTGGTAACCATTTTAAAGTAGGTTTGTGATAGATCCAGTGAATGAGACTTTGGGCAAGGGTGGCCATGAATAGAAAGGTCTGCATTTAATTTGCTAATCCATCATTCCAATTGTACTCTGTAACAAAAGGGAGAGAAGAGTGGTGGGGCATTCAGAGGCAATGGAGCATGCTGAGGGGTGCGTGTGTGGTTCTCCATAGAGCCAGAGAGGCCGTGGCCCTTGGCCCTAGAAGCCCGGCCGGCGCTGGGGAGAATGGGCTCTGATGAGCTCAACGCAGGCAAGACTAATCCCTTCATGTCCAAAGAATTGTTTAACTATGTTTGACTGATTAACCCAAACCCCGCGATTGCACTTACAATCTATTTGTTCAATCAAGTCTCTTGCACTCATCATCATGCTGCAGTGTGTGGGTGGTGATGGCGAGGGAGAGAAAGAAAAAGAGAAAGAACCAGAGAGAGAGAGAGAGAAAGAGAGAGAGAAACAAAGGGGGCTGCAAAACAATCCATTTGGAGGACGCACACAGAAGTCAAAAGGACAGCTTTTTTGTTCCACTTGCAATTCTCCAAATGCACATGAGTTCCTGCGAACCAGCTGTTGCTAACATTCAAAAGGTCAGAGAACTCTTGCCTTGAGAGATTTCAAGTAGAAAGTCAGCCGTGGTATGTTAGCATACCGCACTGGAGTGCTGGTTTTTACCGGTTTCATGGGAAAAAGGAAATTTAGAGATACTCTCCCCTGCGTGGAAAAAGAGGTTGCCAGGGAGATTAACCCAGCTTCCTTTTATAGCCTCTGACAAGAGGTTAAATCACACATTACACCGCCTGAAATGTCTCCTAGTAATTAGATCAAGAATATTACTCTCTCTTCTTCCCCTCGCAGACTGCAGCTGATCAAAGCCTAATGATGGTGTCAGTGCCATTGGCAGTGCTGGCTGGGTAAATCTCCCCATCGGGATGGCAATCTGTCAGGGCCGCGAGCCCTGCTAAACAGCACAGGACGCGAGGACAATGGCGCTCGACACAAAGTGGACTAAATGAACCACATCTTTCACCAACAAGCTATCCATCATCAGAGCACCATTAAAATTCACAGTAAAATTCTTTGTTTTTTTTAGCTGCAATTTTTTTTTTTTTACACAGTCAGCTGAGATGTATACAGTGAGAGAGATGTTGGTGACATCTGTGAGTTTTATCCTAATAACAGTGAAACCCACCACCAGCGTATCTGCTGTCTTTCCATGCCAGAGCAGATCTAAGCAGCACCTGGTCCCTTGATGGGGGTGAAGGGGGCTACTGGCTATTAATTACAGAAAGCCGACACGCAGCGCAGGCAAACCCTCGCAATGAGACCCTGGGACGTCAGATACACGGCAAGACGAATGCTTCTCTGTCACACAGCAACATGACCTGCCTCAGGACTCTTTACACACGAGCACTTTCAAGTATGCCTTTCAAATCGTGGCCCACCCTTCTTCCTCTGCCCCCCCGCCCTCCCCGTCTTCTCCCTCTCTATCTCAATCGCATTCTGCGGATGTTACACTACTTCAGGGGGTGTTTTCTGACTAATGCAAAATGGTTGTGCAGTAGAATGATAAAAGTTGACATTTTCCTTTTCTAATTCAATGCTTCCTTTGTAAACAACCTCGCCTATTTTTACGAGTGCGCACTCGCACATGCACGCACGCAGGCCGCAAAAAAACATCACACATAATGGTCAGTTTCATCATTTGCTCTCGAACTCAACGGCCTGCAAACAAAAGGGGGAAATGGCGGGAGATATGCCAATCATTTATCGCTGAAAGATGCCTGACAAAAGAGGCCTTAAAAACCTGACAGCTTTTCCTTTTCACGTCAGTCGCCCCCCAGCACAAAAAGAGGGGCCCCAGACAACAGACTCCTGCAACAGGTCTGACCCCAAACTTAACCCCATACAGGTGGCACAGCGCGAACACAGGAAGCAGGAGTGCTATTCACAGGACGTGGGGAGAAAACGTTGTTCTCACCCAAAGACCTGCTCTCAGAGATCATTTAGAACGGCACAAAGACAGCTCAATGCCAGTAAAGTGTATTCTAACGCGCTGAAAAGCAAATCCCCTTGAACACATTAATGGTTAAAGACTCGGTTCTCAGTGTAGACTAAAAGCATCTGGTTAAGGGGGTTTTGAGAGTCACGATGTTAGATAAAACTCTACAACTGGTAGCAACATTGTATTATGCTGTGAAGGCTGTTAATCTTTAAGTGTTGGCAGGAATGCATCGGTTGTGGTTCAAAGTTTAAATAGCAACGTTTAACGCTAAAGAGAGAAAGGATATGCTCCTAATGTGTCAATAACAACCTTCATAGCAAAAATGCTGTTAAGAGCATCTCAATGCAATCAGTAATGTGAAGTCTTCTAGTTCAGGAGAATAACGTGACTCGTCTGATTGTTGCTCAGCTGAGTCAAACTACAGTTGAACTATGAACTGTGATTACAGCCAACATCCCCCCCCGCAGAGCGACAACTGCATCTCTGCACATTCCGGGAAACGCAGCGAGCTGAAGACAGCAAATACACCAAAGAAAGAGGAGGAGGAGGAGACATAAACAACGTAAGCTAGTTTGAGAGCCGCACCGATGTTTACTGTCTCACTAAGTGCATTTCATCCCCGCTGCTTTCACAGCAGCGGCGGTATTTCAGCATGCGGTACGGAGGGGCTGCTGATGCCACAGGTCTGTGTACAGAGGGCTCACTCACAGGCTGGAGAGACTGTTTGGACAATGTAGGTGTCAGACACACTGCCTGTCTGGAATAACGATTCAGTTCAGCCGCTACAAAACACCCTCTGGTTCCTTTATAGTGGAGGTTCGATAAAAAAAGAAAACTGACTGTTTTTGTCTTGTTGCAATTGACTTGACCGTTGAAAACCTAATAGGAATTTCTGCCTTGTTCGACTTGGAACATGTGCTATCAGGGAGAAAGGTCTGCATTCGCTTCAAACAGGCACCGAATGACATGCCAGAGATTAGCCTCTGAAGGTCACAGTCTTCGCCTATCCTTTCAGCCGCTTTTCACAACACAACCCTGGGCCCTTTTGAACAACAGGAAGAATGTCATCTGGTTACTTTTCAAGGCACGGAGATACCATTCACTGTGGCCAACAATGGCTGCAAACAGGACCGGAGGGTTAAGAGGTTATAAAAGGGCCCCATTCTAAGCGCTGCTCGATCTCAGTACACCGCACGCACACACAGGAAAAAATAAAAAACACACACCCACACACTGAAGCCTGGAGAAGTGGTGCAACCGATGATAAACTGAGGAGGGTTATGGCAAAGTGCAGCGCGTTGACCGCTCGCCTCGGCCTCAGCCGTCCCCAGCAAAGCTCTCAACAAAGCAAGCCTCCGAGCCATCGACTGCTTTGTCAGGGCTTCAGATGCACTCGCTGCTTTGTCATGTTGGAGAATATAACTGTTATGATACATCCTTCAGGTTATTCTGTCTTGTCAAAGGTTACAAAGAGCAAAAAAACACTAGTTTTTATTACCAATTTCACACAGCTTAGAACAGGGGTCTTCAAACTTTTTGGGGCCAGGGACCCCTTAAAGGGGAGAACATTTTCCAAGGACCCCCTCGTAATCGTAACACCGATTAAGCATAATGCTTACTACCATTTATACTCTTAGATGCCGTTGGAACTATTTGTATTCTAAAACCTTTCAACCTAAATACTTCAGACCTGTTTGATAATAATAAACAGAAACACATTTCACTTAGTTTAGCCCTGATATTCTAGGTGCTTTGTAGGGCTGACCCAAATGCTTCGAAGCTTCAACCATTACCATGGTAATCGACCTCCAAATCAGTATTCGAATGCTTCGTTCTTTTTTCTTTTTTATTATATAAGTATTTAATAATAAAGTATAAATCTCAAAACCCGAAGACACATGACGGGATTTGGCTCGCCAACTAGCTGGCTGGCTAATAAGCTAAGCTAAGCTAAGCAGCAGCAGGAACGGTTTGTTGCACCATGAGTGAGTTTCTATTGGCCCAAAGCTAACTTGGGTGGGAGTAATGGGCACAATACACTTGTTTTATTGGCGCAAATGGTCCCCATCTGTAAATATGCACTTTTTAATGATACAGCACAATTTTATAATTTTTAGCAAATGATTTCACGGACCCCTTGACAGAGTGCCACGGACCCCTGGTGGTCCCCGGACCCCACTTTGAGAATCTCTGGCTTAGAAAATAATACATGACTTTCAGTGCATTCTTAGTACAAGAGAGAATGTGAGATAACTACTCACAGTCAAGCAAGAATGAAATGCAACATGACTGAAATACTTGTAATGAAAAGTAGCATTCCTCTAAACACACTATACCCTGTGTTCAATGACAAGGCATTAACACAAAATGATCTGCTACTACTCAGGTTGTAAAGCCTGCTCCAAAAAGACTCTTCGACTACAGCCGGAGCTGAAATCCTTCACCAATTTAGTCTCTAATGAACCCTCTGAAATATTAAAAATAAAGCCCAATTAGCCGACAGCATTTTACATCTCCTCCCTCTATAATCCTCTGGTAGCTTAGCCTTATCTAATGTCTGCGCCAACCATGACACTTTGAGCTCGCTCTCCCTCTATCCCCTCCACTTGATATCCCCTACAGCTTTACTGGTGCTTTGTTGTGGCATTCTTTGTGACCCCGCAGACCGGGTCAGACTCAGAGCCTCTCTGGTGGTGGCTAATGATGCCCTGATATGTACAGTTGGCATGGACGTTGGAAAAGTGCAGCAATAACCGCGGACATGTTAATGGCATCTATTAGGGTTACTTAAGAGTGATATGGGACTCGCATGGCAACCTCTTATTACAGACGGTTGGTATTGGGGGTGGGGAGTGTCAGAGGAGGGTCAGTGATCCGACTGAGGCGGCCTTATCTTGTGCCATAAACAGATAGCAGTATCTGCCCTGCTCTTCTGCTGTTCCTGCGAGATGGAGGTGGATAAACAACCCTGTCGTCTCCAGTGTCTCCGCCGAGCCCGATCAGACAGATGCTGTCCTGAACCAAGCCTTGTTCCTCCTGCTGCTACGACTGCTGTTTTTTTTTTGCCTTGAATGTCACCGGGAGGCTTAGATTCTTCCCCTGATTGCCCTCGAGCTGAAGACACAACAATTCCAGAAAGCCCTTTGGTCTTAGTGTTTGTAACGTCAGGTTGCAGCACTCCCTGGCTTAAAGCCTCGGGTTTGCTGATTACGCAAACCACCCAGCAAGAGCAGGGCTTTTTGCCCTAATTGGACCTGCCGGCTAACATGCAAATCCATGCAAAAAAAAAGAGTCACAAAAATGTAGCAAACAAAGACACAAAGTGTATCAAATCAGACCCGTCGCCTGGAGTCATTTGGCACAACATAATTCAACCCATGTGAACCAAACTGAGTACCATGTAACTAACAGCTGTCCCACAGCCTGAGCCCTGCAGGCCGGTCCCTTGTTCTCGGAGGTATCCAGGAGTTGCCCATGGAGTCCTAAACACCTGATCTGGATGTATCATGTGGCCGCAGTTCTTTACTCCTAGTCTGACCCGCGTTTGACCCTCACGCCCGTTCTCCTGACTTTCACACAAAGGCTACCAAACATCTGCCTTCTGTCTGGAAACAGACACATACAGCTGGGAAGACCTCACAGAACGTCTCTCCAAGTGGTGGGTGGCTGAGTACGGGCCGACAGCTGCCCCGGTGACTGGAGGACCGAAAGGTGGAGCCGGCTGGCAGATCATCGGTACCTGGGAAATCTCTGCCCGGCTGTCTGGGACGGCGGGTCAGCCTCATTTAGCAAATGGTTGATATTCAACAAATGCCGCTCATCTAAAACTACCGGGGTGAGGGAAATAAAAATCTGCTATGCACATAAAATTCACAGACAACACCTGCAAGAGATTTAACACACACGGGCCCCCGCTGGAATATGAAAGGAAGAAATGTATTGCATTGAGAGGAGCGTACCGTTACACATTTCCAATTCAAGTACCGTCTCTAAAATGCAACACCAAATGACTGGCTTTGAATAAACCAAAATGAGCATCAGCCAAGTGGCTCGTTCCAGCTCAGAAAAATATGCTGGTTAGTCGACCCATTTCACAGTCAACAATCACAGAATCGGGACCGTTACTAATCAATGTATTTTAATGAGCTCCCTGTGAATCCCAACAACAGCTGAAACGTTAAATCTGCTCAAGTTCTCTGGTTCGCTCTTTGTACCTTGTGATCTGTTATTCATAGTCTTGCTCTGAAGTCTCCATGAAATAAAGCAGAGCTTTGATGTTCCTCTTATTACTGCTGTCGGAGACTACTGGCCTAATGTTGGGAATCAGATCGTTTGAATGTCACGTGGAGAATCTCCTGCAACACAGAACATCTGGGAGTCAGCGTAAGGTGCTCCGAATGAAAACCACTCATCACTCGCTAATCTCTTACAAGAAGAAAGTTTGATCCAGTGAGGTTAGCCTCTAGAAAACTGTGTGGGTGTGCAAATTACATTCACACTGAACTCTACTCGCTACTTTAAAGCATCCACCCAAGTCAGCTTAAATATGTAGGTGTGTATGTCCTTTACAATGTTATATTTTTGCAATAGTTTAACCTCGTCAGGCAACTGACTGAGAGGCTACTGCAGCCAAGATGCAAGTATTTTAGAGGAAATTACCCTCCGCCTCTGCTGCCCACAATGTAAATCAATATGTCCCAATATATTTGTCAGCGGTCGGCTGAAAAAAAACCAAAGGAACTTGCTTTCCTGTCAGTTTGCCCCTCAGCAAAGACTCTGGGTTTTTGCGGTGACAGGTCAAAGAGTCAGCACATGCCTCACGGGCAGAGGAGGAGAGACACTCTGGAAAGCCATGCCGAGATCTAATTAACACATGCATTCAAGTGGTATTTTCAATTTGGCGGAACGCTGTAATTTTCTACAATGCTGACCAGCATGACACGGACAAATGAAACCAGGTGCTCCTGACGATCAGGCTTATCTTGCCGGCGTTAGAAGTAAGCGCTAAATACACACATTAGACATGAATAAAAGAGCACACACAGAGTCAAACTTCTACTTCTAATACTACATTGTTAACTACTGCAAAATCTATGTATGCACTGTTGTCATAGCCAAGCATTTGCACCTCACAGTAACTTTGAAGCATTTGACTCCCATTCTTCTAGGTATCCGTCATTGTTGTCATTAGAGGCGAACTGCGTGTTACAGATGGGGAGAGGCCTTGCAGTCATTTGTTTTTAAGACCTAATTAATCTTCATTGTGCTGGGAAACATAGCACCCCAATGCAAAAAGGGTTCCTTCTACTACACGATAATTGCAGGGAGTCTCGGGGCCTGAGTTTCCCAGACAACAAGGTCTGAAATTTAATTATCTGCTCTTTGGAAAATGTAGGGGGAAGAAAGCTACATTGCAAAACTGCACTTTTGGGCAAGTGATGTCAGGCTCTTGTTTGAGTAAGCACAGGATATCAGTGAGCACATCCTCCCTTGCTGTCATTAACCAAACAGTCTCACCTTTGTTGAGGTAAAGGAAAAGATAATGGCTTTTTTACTTGGGCTGTCAAAGTTAACACGATGATAACGCGTTAACGCAAATTCGTTTTAACGCCACTAATTTCTTTAATCGATCTTCCGGAAGTTGTAAAGTTTTAAAGCTAAGGTGAAGACACTGGCATCACATAAAACTAGAAAACCTAAAGAAAACTATGTCATACTAGCTACTACGCTCCAAAATTGCGCTAAATTTGTGCGAGGGAAAACTGGCATGGCCATTTTCAAAGTGGTCCTTGACCTCTGACCTCAAGATATGTGAATGTAAATGTGTTCTATGGGTACCCACGAGTCTCCCCTTTACAGACATGCCCACTTTATGATAATCACATGCAGTTTTAGGCAAGTCATAGTCAAGTCAGCACACTGACATACTGACAGCTGTGGTTGCCTGTTGGGCTGCGGTTTGCCATGTTATGATTTGAGCATATTTTTTATGCTAAATGCAGTACCTGTGAGGGTTCTGGACAATATTTGTCATTGTTTTATTTTGTTAATTGATTTCCAATAATAAATATATATATACATTTGCATAAAGCAAGCATATTTGCCCACTCCCATGTTGATAAGAATATTGACAAATCTCCATTTAATGTACATTTTGAACAGATAAAAAAATGTGCGATTAATCAAGATTAAATATTTTAATCGACTGACTTTTTTACAGGACAGATTCATTAAACTTCAAAAATCCTCATGCAAATGTGCACTAAACAGTTGTTAACCTCTCCACACTTTAACAGCTTTTTATCATCTTACCATCTGCAGAGTAAACCCAGTCACTTCCATAGTCCAGTCAGTCAGTCAGTCACAGGAGGAGTGTTGCTTTACTGCGGGTTTTTTTTAATCATATCCGTCAAGCTCCATGACATTATAGACCCGACTACAAACAATAAAGCAGCCAAAGACAACACGGACAGGCTGTGGCAACATTAACATTCCGCCGCGTAAAGATCAGGCTCGGAAAGGGGGAGAAACATCGATAGGATCCCATTAGTTAAGTGTGCCCTTAGGTTACCCGAAATTTGATCAGAGATAGACCTTTTCCTTCCAGACACGAACCATTAGACGTTATGGCAAAAAGAAAAAGCTGCTCCTGAAACTACTCCTCCATCCATCCCTCCTCCTCTTCCCCCTCCTCCTCCCCCTCCTCCTCTCCTCCTCTCCTCCTCCATCACCTCCTCCTCCTCCTCAGTGGTCGAGGTTGTGCAGCAGGATCAGGATGAGCCCGGTGACGTCAACCTTTTGTTATCACCTTTAACACTTGCCTTTGCAGGTGGTAACACTTCCCCCCCCCTGTCGGTATATTAAGAGGTGCTATTTGCAGACACGCTGCGAGCGAGGAGCTCATGCACGCAACATCTGTATCTAGACGCCTCTAAATTTGGATACATATATGCATGTATATATATGTGGATAAATATATGCATGCATATATATTTGGATATATATATGCATACATATATATTTGGATATATATATGCATGCATGTATATTTGGATATATATATGCATGCATGTCCTAATGAGTATATCTGGAAACTAGCAGTGGGGAGACAACTTAGTGACAGCTAGCTACACCATGCAATATCATTTTCCACTTGTGCAATTTTGTTAATAGTCTGTTTATTGTCAATACTGTATATACTGCTCCTATTCTTATACTTCCTTTTATTTAAATGGTTCCTATTTTGTTACACTTTGTTTAGCTCTTTTTGTACTGTGTTATAGCTGATGCATCTTGTTTTTTTTGCACTATCCCCTTTGCTGCTGTACACTGCACATTTCCCCACTGCGGGACTAAATAAAGGAATATCTTATCTTATCTTATCTTATACTTTGAATAGCATGAGACAACCACACTTTCATCCACAGCTCCTCCAGGAGAGGAACTTCATCATTTCCTCTCTCTGCAAAACTATTAATGAAAATGATGATATAATGATGATTTTGCATGCAAAAAGAGCTTAATCCTATCTAGACTTTGAATAGCATGAGATAACCACACTTCATCCACAGCTCCTCCAAGAGAGGAACTTCATCATTTCTCTCTCTGCAAAACTATTAATGAAAATGATGATATAATGATGATTTTGGCATGCAAAAAGGAGCTTAATTCAATTCAATTCAATTTCCTATCTAGTTGTTGTTATAATCCAAATAACAACTAGCTAACAACTACACAAGCCCAGTTTCATTCAGTTAACACCAGCTTTGCACAAGAATGCATGTGCCATAATAAAATATTGAATGCACTTGCCATAATAAAATATTTTTGGCTCATAATAGACATTTGAGCTGCAGTAGATATGCAGACTAATCCAGGGGTGCAGTATAGCTATAAAGGTGCATGTTGCCAGTCAGTGTGCCAGCTGACTGCCCAGGCTGCTCCAGGCTGCAGGATCTCCTGGCTATAGCTAACAGACCTAGCACACAGCCAGTCTGAACCATACACAGTCCCATTGTTGCCTCCTTTTCCTCATATTTATGCCACAATTTAGAGAAGATGTCACCCAGCACCAAGGCAAGCAGTCGTGTTTATCAAGAGACAACTACTTACTCTCCGTTTTACCTCTGCGGAAGGCATCGTTTTAGTGCGTCGCCATGGTGTTTTAGAAGCGGACAGATTTTCCTCCCGTTGCGCTGCTGCTGCGCTGCCGAATCACTGCTGCTGCTGCTGTCTGCGGCAGCGACTATAGGCGCATGCGCAGTAAGCCGGGGACCGATCCAGACTGCGCAGGACCAGCCGGAGTGGTTTAAAGGGACAGTCAGGGGGGAGTTTAATTGGATGGCTTTTATTTTTATTTTTATTTTTATATTATTATTTTTTATATTACTATTTTATATTTTTATTTTTATTTTTATTTTTATTTTTATATTTTATTTTTATATTTTATATTATTTTATTTATATGCGCAGTACCAGCCGGAGTGGTTTAAAGGGACAGTCAGGGGGAAGTTTAATTGGATGGCTTTTATTTTTATTTTTATATTATTATTATTTTATATTATTATTTAATATTTTTATTTTTATTTTTTTATTTTATTTTTATATTTTATATTGTTATATTATTTTATTTATATGCGCAGGACCAGCCGGAGTGGTTTAAAGGGACAGTCAGGGGGAAATTTAATTGGATGGCTTTTATTTTAATTTTAATTTTAATTTTAGTATTTTTTCATATTATTATTTTTATATTTTATTTTTATTTTTATATTTTTATTTAATTTTTATATTTTATATTATTATATTATTTTATTTATATGCGCAGGACCAGCCGGAGTGGTTTAAAGGGACAGTCAGGGGGAAGTTTAATTGGATGGCATTTATTTATTTTTATTTTTATTTTAATATTAGTATTTTTTCATATTATTATTTTTATATTTTTATATTTATTTTTATATTATTATTTTTATATTATTATTTTATATATTATTTTTATATTATTATTTTTATGTATTATTTTTATATTATTATTTTTATATTTTTATATTATTATTTTTATATATTATTTTTATTTTTATATTTATTTTTATATTTTATTTTTATATTTTTATTATATTTATATATATATATTTATATATATATATATATATATATACATACAAACATTTAAAAAAGAAAAAAAGTTGCTACTGGTTGTAATAGTGCAGTGTCAAGAGGTAAGTTCATATTCATATACATACAACCAACCTCATATATAGATACATATACATATATACATATATCTATATCCATGAACTATTTATTTATGGATTAATATTTAATTTGTAAATTAGTTTCATAATTCATCTTTTTATTGCCTATTAAAATGTCAAATAATTAAATACTTCAAGTAATTTTGTCCATTTATTCATAGATGAATAAACGAATTTGTAAACACATTTATTAATGCCTATTTTATGGAACAATTAATAAATTAATTTGTAAAAACATTAATTAATGCCTATTTTTACTGTACAATTAGTTATTAATCAATTAAATGCTCTGTTACTATTTACGTGACTCTTGTGGTCCTCCATAGTTATGGTGCTAATTAGCTTTGCATATAATGTGACCAGTGTTGAAAACTAAACATATTTAGTCAAATACTGTACTTAAAGGGACTGTTTGTAACTTCTTACTCGTATAAATCAATCCGGGTCGGTGTCCCATGCGCGCTCGCGTGTGGCTACACTGTTCAGACAAGACTCCAACACAAACTACACGGAAGCACCAAAACCGCAAAGTTCTATCTAGTGAAGCCTGTCTTGTAAAACAGTGTTGGCCGCGGTCGGAGGTCGCGGGGGAGACCGTAGCTTTGGTCTCCAGGGCCGGAGTCTCTGCTGTACTCTGCTCCTCTGCTCCTCTGCCTGCTTGCCTTCACTCACACACCGCGCTAGTTCTCGCTATTTCGCTCCACTCCTACGTGCATGCGCGCACACTACACACTGCAGAAGAGTTAGTTTAGCTCTGAGAATATCTAGCAAATGTACAGTGGACGTTTGTGCAGAAATAAATACTGCAGCTCCTCTAGACCAACAGAGGTTTCCCGTGTGACGGGGCTCCGCAGCGAGTTACTTTATCGTCTCCGACCAAAACTCGGAGATCCCCTGTTCCCTACGGCCGCGGTCGGGAGGCTGAGACGGGAAAAGCCAACACTAGGATCAGCAGTGATTCATGGAGAGACCTTCGTCTGGTCAGCTAACATTACTGCCAAGCAGGTGAAATATAGAGTGATATTGTGGTTTAGCTGATGTGTGTCGCCTCACTGTTTTGAGTGATGCTCGTTCATGTCTATTTTGAGCGAGAACAAGCACGAGCGTGAGCAACAGGATGCTGACTTTCGTTGATTTAACGGCCACAGGTGTCGCTGTTAACAAGCAATTTTGACAAACAGTCCCTTTAATTTCCCTGACTGGGAAAAATCTCTAACACATTTAGTTTTTTAATAATCATTCTTTCTTCTTGCATCAACATCTTCCAAAATTACACCTTGTTCATGCATTTTACTGGCCCACATGTAACACTTATCTGGCACACAGGCACAAGATTTGCCTTGAGCTGCATTACCCTTGCATTTTGCATCATTGTGCTCTTCACACATTGTATTATGAATCTCGTTGGGGGAAGATAAAGCCCAGCGAGAAGACTCCACGGTCAATAGTGTCACATGCTTTGTGATTTGATGAAAGGTTCTATTTGTGCAGCCTGATGTGTATAGCTCCCTAATCAAACACTTATATTTCTGTGACAACTAAAATAAATTACTCCATTACAACCACCCACCTGCCCTCTCCGCAGTATTGATGCCATTTTATTACCAGAGAGAGACAGATGGACGACACCGAACACTGTGGCGAGTCTGCTGGAGAATGTGTGACCATGTAATGCCATGTCAGGTTAGAACCTGCACAAAGGTAATCAAATAAGATGATTAGAGAGAAAATTACACACGTTCAACTCCACCAACATTTCTGATATAAAGCATTGTGAAGGATAACTCTGTGGCCTGGCTTCCTGTACGGCCCGGGTTTATTACAATACTCCAGCCAATTTAGGCCTGCAAGCTTCACTTCCCCCATCAGCAAGTGAAAGAGGGGAGAATTTGGTGTGAAAGCCCAATCACACACAGCGCTCCGAGTTCAGCAGGTGGGGAAGTAGCAGCAGCAGGCTCCATCGCACAATAATACAAAGTTAATGATGCAGAATGGTGTCTTTCTCCGTACCAAAGAAGACGTCAATACAGGATGTTTAAGAACGCTGCTCCTAATTACGCTTTTTAAATTCACCACTGACGTGATTGATGATTTCAAAGAGAGGCATTATTGATCCACTTCACAGACAAGTCCCATCGATTGCAAGTCTAGAATGAATAAAAGTTTTTTTTCCATCGTCCTTTATCTCCCCCACTGAGCGAGAGATTGTACAATCAGAGCATCAGTGTGACCTATGCGGGTAGTTTGGGAGCTAAATCACCTCTTTTTAAAAAAGCAGCAGTGATTGCTGAGTCGAGGGACCTTGGAGGACCTTCGGGGCATCACGTAAGAAGCAGCAGTTAAAGCTTCAGTAGGCAGTATATTTTTGGCATCGTTGGGCAAAAATTCCATAATAACCTTTCAGTATATTGTAATTCAAGTGTTCTGAGAGAAAACTAGACTTCTGCTCCTCCTCTTGGCTCTGTTTTCAGGCTTTAAAAAATCTGACGAGACTTTGTCCAATCACAGGTCAGTTCAGAGAGAGAGCGTTCCTATTGGCTGTTCATTCAAAGGAGGCAGCTGTCAATCACACGCAAACTCCAATCAAATGGTCAAACTAGTCAGCGCTGATCAAATATGAATCAATATTCTGTTACTGTAATGCCTATTTCTTGCGTAAAATGTTTTCAGAAACATCTTGTAGTGTACTGTTTAGCTGTAAAATTAAAAAGTTTGCTCCGGCTGGTGGGCGGTGCTTGGTATTTCCTCAGCTGATCTCAACATGGCTGCCGGGTCACAAACTTTCTCATTTTACAGCTAAACAGTACACTACAAGATGATTCCAAAAACATTTTACATGAGAAATAGGCATTACAGTAACAGAATATTTGATCAGCGCTGCCTAGTTTGACCGTTTGATCGGAATTCGAGAGTGATTGAAAGCTGCTCAGAGACGGCAAGGCTCCAGCTCGGCTCTGATTGGTTGTTTTCCTCCGGTTTGTGAAATCTTGCAGATGCTGTTAGGAGCACCGGAGGACACCGGAGGACACCGGAGGACATGATTTTTGTCAGATTACCTGTCTCATGCACTACTGTCAGGATAAAGTGACCGTTTTATAAAAAATATTTTTTTTTAAATCATATTTTGCTCCATTTCTACCCACTGCTGCTTTAAATCTTGCTGCTTTCTCATTCATCAAGTGTGGAAATTCATCCATCCACTCATTAATCTGTGGGATCCTTTTTGCAAATAGCCTATCGGCGTCGGAGTCCTCAGCGTGAAAAAGTTTCAGGAGCTGCTGTTTTATAGACAGTCAGCCAGCTGTGCAGCATCACGCCTCTCACTGCAATCAGCGGTGATGGAGTGATGGATGCTCTGACAGATGCCCCATGGCACACACGCATATTATTCCATATGCTTTGTTATTCCTCGCGAGCAGCCAGATCTTCCTATTAGTGCAGACAGTCATTGCATGTCTAATCCCAGCTATTAGCAAATCAACAAGGCTGATGTGGCAGAAAGTCTGACAACAGCTGCAGAAAAAAAAATGCTGCATATTCAGGGATCTATTCCCTATCAATACAAAGTGTTCTGTTCGAATTACAGAAAACAAGATTGACTGGGAAACAACAGCACGCTGAATTGCAGCAGCACAGGGAGGTTTTCCATCACACCATGCTGAATCTCATTGGCAAGTGCACTTCAAATGGCAAAGTGGGCTACAGCTTATGATTAAATGGTCTGCAGGCGAAGCCTTTTTGTCTTTTTTTTTGAGAGAGAGAGAGCTCTTTCTGAAGGCCAAAGTTAATGCAGTCATAGAAAGAACTCTGATACACTCCCACGTGAAATGGCCATGTGAGGAAAGCCCGGAGGGAGAAAAGGGCCTTGAATGAATTTGAGAGAGAGGGAGAGTGGGAGGGAGGCAGATAGAGAGAAAGTTCAAACATTACTGATCCTCAAATATCCTTTTGGTTTCTGGTTCAATTGGAATTCGGCAGTAAGTGTCTGCTAAAAGCTCCATTTTTTTGTTGCCCTTCCATTGCTGCTGAGCTTTTAGAGTTAGATGATGACAGATTGCAAGCTACCTGATATCCTTCATCATCCTCCCTAGTGGAGGTGTTTGTTCCGCCCTGAGCAAGTCCTCGAGGACTAACAAACAGCCGGCGTGTTTGATGGACTACGGGGAGACATCTGCTCTGCCTGGCTCTGCCATACAGAGTGAAAACAACACGTTACAGTAATCAATCAATATGCAACTGTGTCCTTTTAGTGTGATGATTAACCTTACAGACTTCGTGGTTATCAAGTCATTATATCAGCTTGTCACAGTGAATCAGTGCTGCAGAGCTACAGGGTGTGAGAGCATGCAGCAGTGTTTTCCCTCAGGTTGGCATGTTGCTTTAAGCGTGGATGTTCGATATATCCTCGACAACATTGTCACAACTGTGCTCGGAGCACCCTCGGGGATAAGCTCTGTTCTGTGTACTCAAGGGACAAGAGGGACAGAGAGAAAAGTCTGCACAGTGCAATCTGATTTGTGGTTGTAGGCGCACCATCCCTCACAAAGTAATCTGGAGAATATCACCCCGGCCAAAAGATCTCTTTGAGCGCCGTCATCCATTTTAAGCTGCGAGTTGCTCATGTCGGCAGATGTGTTTGTGCATCGTGATGAGCTGATTTGGAATTGGCTGACTTTAGCCTCTGAATATCCTACCTGCTGTAGACAGGTGGTTCCCAGACTGGGGCCCCAAGGGTCTTCTGGGGCTTACGGAGTGTTTGCTGAATTTTTTTTTACAATAATTAAAATAAGGATGTAATTATTTTTACATATCAAAAATGGTTTCAAGACCTGTAGCACATCTTTGTCCACCTGAATTTTCCTCCCCCTACTCAGTTTTAATTCATTCAATGACATCAATAGTACAAATCAAGGATGGGACAATGACAACAATTCTGATAATGTAATCATCACATATAACATATCTATTAGAGAAATGTAACAGTAAGTAAAATATATGATAAAATAATAATAATAATAATAATAATAATAACAACAACAACAACAATAATAAAATTAAATAAAATTAAAGAAGACTTTTGAAGAAATATAACAGTTACTAAACTATATAATAAAATAATAATAATAAAAACAACAATAATTAAATTAAATTAAATTAAATAAAAGAAGACTTTTGAAGAAATGTAACAGTTAGTAAACTATATAATAAAAAAGAAAATAATAATAATAATAATAACAACAATATTAAATTAAATTAAATTAAATTAAATTAAAAAGGACTTTTGAAGAAATGTAACAGTAAGTAAACTATATAATAAAATAATAATAATAATAATAATAATAATAATAATAATAATAATAATAACAAGAAAAATTAAATTAAATTAAATTAAATTAAAGAGGACTTTTGAAGAAGCAATCTATGATAAATAAATTTACTTATTAAAGGATATTTAGCAAGGCACGTCCTGGGCAATGACTCCTTATATGCTATAGCAAAAGGTGATCTTCAAAGTCATTCAATAGTTTTATGTTTTTTTTTACAAATTTCAATGATTTGTCAAAGTATTTTATTTCATAAATAAACACAATAGAATCAGGCTCTCTGTTCTTCCCACTCACATATATGGATATGATGCTTTCCCATTAGAATTACTGCATTAATTATAGATTGAAATATCTACTTCTCATTCTGTAGCCCCCGTTTTATTTCTTTCCTTGGTGTTTTGCCCCTATATCCAATCATTTTAGTGTTCACTTAGACTTGATTTATAGGAACTGAAGTTTATTCTACTGGTGCAGTCATAGTTGAGGTCTGGATTGTGGAGTGTGGGCAGATCGTAAATTTGTGAGCCTGGTTGATAGCTCAGGGCTTTTGCCTTTATCTATCCATAGGCAATCATTGGAGGGAGGAGAGAGGAGATGGAAGAGGAGCCCAGTTGGTGTTGAGGCAGCCAGGTGAGAAGGTTGTTTTTTTTTCTTTTCTTGTTTTTTCTTTTTCTTATATATATGTTGTTGCTGTCTTTATGTTATATATATGTTGCTGCTGTCTTATGTCCCTTTACAAGTATGTGTATGTATTCCTTTAAAAATAAAAATAGAAATAAAAATAAAAATAAAAATAAATAGTTTAAATTAAAAAGGGATCTACAAAAACACCATAAAACAGTCAATAAGTACATCATTTAAAAATACATATATATATATATATGAATTCATAAGTAAATAAAGGAATTTAAAATTCTCTTTGAAAATGCAGTTTAAAAAGAGAAATAAATATTCACAAATTGAATTAAGAATACTGGTTTTAATCAGGCATTTAAAAGGGCAACTTGTTTTTCCATTTGCATTAACTTAACACCCCATGCATTTATCACTCTAACTATTATTTTGCACGTATTTTATTTTTTTCCTTTTTTTTTATTCCTTTTCCTCATAACAAAATAAAATTAAATGAAATATGGATAAAACAAAATGGAGAGAAAAATAAATTAAAGAAAGAAAAAATAAATAAATAAACAAATAAATAAATGAACAATAAATAAAGAAAGAAAACTTTAAAAAAAATAACATAACTGGGCAAGATCAATATCATGTGACTGTGTGTGGTCAGATATCAACATGTAGCCTAAATAACCTACCTACAGAAACATTTCGTCTATGGTTGTTACAGACAGTGTGTCTGGCATGTGATGAAGCACATGTTGTAGTTGACACATCGGTCGCCAGAGGGCAGTGTAGCTTCCGCTTCACTTCCGGGATGACGCTCTTCACACCGGAAGTTGTCTCTCTTTGGTCAAACCAACATGGCGTCACCCTGTCAGCAATGTGAACATAAACAAGCGACTCACCTCTGATAGAAGAATACTGTCACATCTTCTATCATACATCAGTAGCTGTTATCAGAGCTGAATGATGTTCAGAGTGAGTGGTCGGTTTCTCTCCAGACTGGTCCTCCTCCGCTCTGCTCGACAGGAAACTGCGTCATGGATCCTCTCAGCTGGTCAGTCACTAATAACTCCTTTCTGATGCTCCTTTATTGTTTATTTGTTGGCATGGAGATGTGTTGGGCTGCTAGTAAAGAGTGGGATGCATTCATAATTGACAGCCGTCAAAAATGGTTACCTCTTTTTCTATTCATTTTTGTTGGTATTTATTTATTTATTTTCTATCGTTGTGATTTATTATCACTATTTACTTTGTTTCTCTTTATTTTAATTGTATTTATTATTATTATTATTATTATTTCCCTATTTATTTTTCTCTATTTAATTTTTTATTTATTTTTGTTGATTATTATTCTTAATCTTTTTTATTTCTATTTTCCTAATATCAGTATAAATAAACATTTTATTTTTCCTCCCTGTACATTTATTTATTCTTTGTTTCTCTTTATTTTTATTTTTTTATTTTGTATTATTATTATTATTATTATTATTATTATTATTATTATTATTATTCCCTATTCATTTTTTATTTTTTTATTTCTATTTTCTAACTTTATCTCTCATTTTTATTTTATTTATTTAGCTATTCATTTATTATTTTTCAATTCCTTTTCTATACTTCTCTTGTCTCATAATATAAGTATAAATAAACATTTTATTTTTCCTCCCTGTACATTTATGTATTCTCTGA
>CAKALU010069346.1:0-22962 GCA_916700995.1 Hozukius guyotensis | reverse complement strand
GTTGTCTGGTTTTGTTGGTGTGGGGCTCTGAGGTTGCTGGGAGTCGGTTAAATGCAAATCCAGTTCCTTATCTGATTCATCTTCATCTTCAGAAACCGGTTTGACTGTTTCTTGCTGGTTGTCTTTGTTTGTGTGTGCTTCTTCCTGTGATACTTTTTTATCATGCAATGATGTTTTTGAACCTCTCTGTTCCGGAATGGTGGACGACAGTTCGTCCTCGCTAGAGTCGTCTGACACCTTTTTTTCTGATGAGTCAGATTCTCTGACATTTTTCTCTGCAGTTCCTCCAGCGACCTGATCTGAGTCTGCGTCTTCCTCGTGTTCACCAGCAGTGTCCTCAGGTGCCATATTTGGAGAGCTTTTGGTGGCGGGGGAATGTGGCTGAACAGCAGGAGAAGTTTCAGAAGTTGCAGGTTTTTCTTCGTCATGTGCCTCCATCTCTGGCTCTGAAACAGACGGTAAGAAGAGTTTAAAGAAATTCATAAAAAATGCACCTGACCACTTAGACTTTGCCAAAGGATTAAATTGTTCAGAGGCAGTCTTCTGGTTTAAAATCAATCAGTCTTACTCCATGGAGGTTTAAAAAAATGAGCAGAGCCAAAAAGCCATTTCCCAAGTCACTTATGGACACATTAAAATAAGCAATTAAGTAAATCAAATATACTGTAGCTTTTAACATATGCTTCAGTTTGAACCGTCAAAATTTAGAAACGCTGTGGCCATTGTTAACGGGTGATCATTGGTCGAGGTCAATCTTTCTTCTATGAGCAAGGAAATACTGAAATGTTTTGTTTTTTTCTTATCTGTCAAGATCATAGCAAAGAATAATCAATCAATTAATGAAACTGCTGCTGCATCTCATCTTGTGTGTCTGATAAATACACTGAATATAAAGATGGACGACGTGTCTCTCCTACTGCACAGAAGTGAAGCCAAAATATCCCGGATACGGGAGCTTCCATCTTGAGACTTTGACGTCATATGATAAGAACTGCCTAAAATGATAAAACCATCTTTGGGAAAAAATTATCTGACGTGTCTGGCTTTTTAGTTTGTCTCTTGTCCCATCCGCTAACATGGAGGGGGCGGGATTTATGACCTATACTGCAGCCAGCCACCAGGGGGCAATCGAAATAATTTGGCTTCATTTTTGGGGAGCTGTCATGTCGTCCATCTTTATATACAGTCTATGGTTATGGATATGGATATTACACAGTATGCCTAACCAAACTTGGGTGTTTCATCCAGTGTTGCTGTGCACTCTACTGTAGAAAAATGGATTTGTACCTATCCATGTGTTGTGCTTGATGAAAAGTATTTTTTGGTATATATGCTTCCACTCTACAGTATTTTGCTATTATTTATTTTTTCTTCATTTGAGTATTTTTTCCCTGTGACTATTCTGAATCAAGCTCAGATAATGTAGTTTCCAAACCTGGCTGTTCAGGAGCCATGGAGAATTCCTGATCAGACTGTGCGTCCTCACTTAATTTGTCCGACACACCGGCTGGGTCTGGTTCATTTGCCTTCTCAGAGTCTGAGGGGTCGTACTGTGGGACTTCTTCCTCAGCAGGCTCTCCGTACTGGTCTGCATCCGCATCACTGTCGTCTTTACTAGCAGGATTATTCAGATCCAGAGGAGAAGGGGCCTCACTAGGCGGAGGGGAAGGAGGAGACGCAGTTCTCTTATGCTCGTCTGTGTGATTTTCTAAACCGGAAACACAAATTGAAGAAAAAGATTAAACTACACAGAAGCAGTCTTAGAAAATGGGAGTAAAAAAAAAAAAAAAGTAAAGAGCAATGTGTGGTGTTAATAACAAGTATTATTGAAAAAATACATTGATTAATGAATTAGTTGATTGAAAAAAAAATGATTACATTAATTCTAATAATCAATCAATACTTATACAGCAACATTCGCTGGTTCAAACTTCTCAAATGTGAGGATTTGCTGCTTTTTTCTTTTCTATACTATTGTGAATTGAACACTTCTTGACTGTTGGCCAAACAAAACAAGCCACAATATTTGAAGATATCAATTCAGGTTTTAGGAACATTTCACTATTTATAACTTACTTTAAATAAAAAGATTAAGTAAAAGAGAAAAGTGCAAATGAAAATAAGCATTACTTGCAGCTGTTAACAACCCACTAACAAAAGTCCACCATCGTGGAGTCTGTCCCCATACCACTTCATTTTATCTTTGACATGCCCTGGAAAGAGTGAATAGCACACAAATTAGTTTGTAGCACTCACTACTACAGTATGTATAAGTGATAATGAATAACATTTGTGTTAATGTAACCTTTTTGTGGCGTTACATATTCTTCATCCACATCACATGCTGTAAAAAAGAAGATAGGAATTAAACAAAGAACGCTTCCTGATTCAGTCCATAATAATTTCAATCAAGTATAATCCGTAACACGTCGTTCCCTGAAATGATATCAGTAAAATACCCACCAAGGTAAAGTCATGGATATGTATGAAAGCCATAAAAGGCAAAGTGAGAAGATAAAACAAAAAAATGATTATTGTTTTATTATCATTACTAAATCAAATCATTTCAATACAAAGGTTTTTTTTTCCACTTCCTACCAGGGCTTCTGCCTTTCAGTGGCTCCTCCTCATGTTCATCCATATCACCTGGTATAAAAAAAAGAGATAGGAATTAAACAAAGAATGCTTCCTGGTTCAGTCTATAAGTTTCAATCAATTATAATTTGTGACACATCATTCCCTGAAATGGTATCTGTTCTATCACTCTATTGTACTGTATACAAAATACCCACCAAAATAAAATTATAAGCACAAGTCATGGATATGTATGTAAGCCATAAAAGGCAAAGTGGGAAGATAAAACTTTAACATGATTATTGTTTTATTATCATTACTAAATCAAATCATTTCAATACAAAGGTTTTTTTTCCACTTCCTACCAGGGCTTCTGCCTGTCAGTGGCTCCTCCTCTTGTTTATCCATATCAACGGCTATAAAAAAAAAAAGAGATAGGAATTAAACAAAGAATGCTTCCTGGTTCAGTCTATAAGTTTCAATCAATTATAATTTGTGACACATCATTCCCTGAAATGGTATCTGTTCTATCACTCTATTGTACTGTATACAAAATACCCACCAAAATATAGATATAAGTACAAGTCATCTATATGTATGTAAACCTTAAAAGGCAAAGTGGGAAGATAAAACAAAAACATGATTATATTTTATTATCAATCCTAAATCCAATAGAGAGGCGAAGTCCCGCCCCTTCCGGTGGACCCATGGGACCTTATTTCGGAAAAAATATGTACGGTAGTCATTGGCGAGAGACAAATATTTTTTTGATCCCATTTGAATTGCACCATGAATCACATATATGATGTCTGTCAATTTAAAAAAATGTGCGAGTCAAGAAAGTCACAGTTTGTTGTAGGTTTGTCGTAGTATCATTTAGTTTTGTGTGAAACTGCTCAGTGAACTACATCTCTCGTCTCGCACAATATACGGCACCAACACTAATGAACTCATGTTCCACGCACAGATGAAACGTTATCTTACTGATGTGTTTGATCAGCCGGGAAGAGAAAGAACGATCAGACCCATATCTGGTGGTAGATCCCAGTAGGAAACACACAGGCATCGTAGCTTCAGCGAGAGAGACGTCACTTGCGCAACTTTTAGGTGTGTAGTCTGTCTGATTAAGTTTTGTTCACAATCTTATACTTCAACAGTTTTATAACAAACTGAGACTTTCTTGACTTGCAAAATGATCTTTTGAACTGACAAACATCATATGTGTGATTCATGGCGCAATTCAAACGGGATCAAAAAAATATTTGTCTCTCGCCTTTGACTACCGTTCATATTTTTACATATATAGTCTGAATCTGTGTCTTCTTTGTGATTGCTAGCAGGTTCATTAATTACACATTACCTGGGGCAAATTGGCAAAGTCGCTGATTGGAGGGACGTGTGGACGCTCTTTCAAGGAGAGCCCTATTTATGTCAGCCTTAGCTTTCTTCTTATCTGACCCAGAAACAGATTGAAATACAGAATATAACGAGCTGAACAACTTTTTCACATGAGAGCCATGGACTGCATCAAAATGGACCACAGAATGCATCAATACCCATCATTACACATCAAAATAATAAAAAAAAAAAAACAAAGAGTAGGGCTGTCAACATATTACATATTACATACATATTACCTTGGTCAAATTGGCAAAGTCGCTGATTGGAGGGACGTGTGGACGCTCTTTCAAGGAGAGCCCTATTTATGTCAGCCCGAGCTTTCTTCTTATCTGACCCAGAAACAGATTGAAATACAGAATATAACGAGCTGAACAACTTTTTCACATGAGCCATGGACTGCATCAAAATGGACCACAGAATGCATCAATACCCATCATTACACATCAAAATTAAAAAAAACCCAAAAAAACCCATAAAGAGTAGGGCTGTCAATTTATCTGTTAAAAATGTACCTTAAAGGGAGATTTGTGAAGTGTTTAATACTCTTATCAACATGGGAGATGTATATTTTCTTTATGCAAATGTATGTATATATGTATTATTGGAAATCAATTAACAACACAAAACAATGACAAATATTGTCCTGAAACCCTCACAGGTACTGCATTTAGCATTCAAAAATATGCACAAATCATAACATGGCAAACTCAAGCCCAACAGGTAACAACAGCTGTCAGTGTGTCAGTGTGCTGACTTGACTATGACTAGCCCCAAACTGCATGTGATTATCATAAAGTGGGCATGTAAAGGGGAGACTCGTGGATACCCATAGATCCCATTTTCATTCACATATGTTGAGGTCAGAGGTCAAGAAACCCCTTTTAAAAATGGCCATGACAGTATTTCCACGCCAAAATTTAGCGCAAGTTTGGAGTGTTATTTAACCTCCTTCATGACAAGCTAGTATGATATGGTTGGTACCAATGGGTTCTTTGGGTTTTCTAGTTTCATAAGATGCCAATATCTTCACTCTAGCTTTAAAACTGAGCCAGGTACAACCTCTGGAAAATCGATTGCGTTAGAAATTAGTAGCATTAAAACGAATTTGGGATAACTTTGACAGCTCTAATGCAGAGATTTAACAGAGGATGCTTCATGGTTCAGTCCATCATCCATATTTCAATTATATTTGGTAAAAGTAGGTTATGAACAAAGGGACGACTACTTAACCAGCTCTGATTTAGACCCAGGAAATTTCCAAACGGGTTTCTTAACATTCCAAGGTAGGGCAATAGGTTTCTCATAAACTTCTGCAAACAATCTGTCATATGTATCCTATGATTTACTATAAATGTGTGTTTTTGACAGAGATCTGGATCCAGATGCAAATCATTAAACATTTCAAATCATTCTGGATTATTATATATTTCATTTCATTTAAAGGATTGTGCAGCTTTGGAGGTATGTGCTCTGAATGTTTTCTAGCTCTTATCTACAACACTCCCTGCACACAATGAGCTCTCACCACCAGCCAAATGAAACGGCTACACCCTTTATTTTAAGTGATTAAATCAATATGCAAAACCTGTTGATCAGAAAGAAAAAGGAAAACACTACATATACATACATTGCTGCTCAATGGTCTAGCACATAATGGGTCAGAGAAATCGAGATTAATATGATAAGTCTATTGACAGACATTTAATAAAAACATTTTGATAATCTATTAATCATTTTAGTCATTTATGAGGGATAAATGTCAAACATGTGCTGGTTCAAGCTTATAAAACAATATCATACCTTCTGTTGTATCAGGTGGTGACTGTTTTTCCATATCTCCTTTTGCAAAACATGCTGGAACCAGGAGGGAGAGGACAGAAGAAGAAAGAAATGGTATGTTTTAGTTTCATACATTGTGAAGATTAGAGTCAATAAAAACAGCTGTTCAATAACAATGCTTATAAATAGATTCCTATACATACATACATACATACTGTTAGAACCTTTAATCTCTAAATGACAAAGAAGCTTGCACCATATAGAACTTATTATTAAATTTAGTCAACTGTCACACACATAGCTCTGAATACATGGACAGTGTATATATACTGTATACTAACTAGTACTCCTTAGTTGCTGAAAAATAATTAATTTGGGGATCAATTTCACTGGTTAAGTGGTAATTTTTTGAAATCTTTACCTTTATGGTGTCGTTTGCAGAACCATATGCCCACGCCCACGAGGAGTAGCACAATTGCAAAGATGCTGACTAGGCTGGCAATCAGTGCTACAGATGAACTTTTGTCTGCACAGAAACACAAAAGTCAAACTTACACCAACTTCTTATTACATGACATGCATTACTAAACAACATTCAGGTAGCACTGTAACACCGGACATTTCAGTCTAGATTTTGCACAAGAACTCTGTCATCTTTCTTGATACTATAATTTATATAGAATTTATTATTATTATGTGACGGAAACATCATTTCTGCATTTCTTTTTCTGTCATTGTCAATGCAGCAGTGCCTGTATTGTTTGTGATCCTGTGACTAATGGTGGGTTAATTAAAAGAATATCATACATAAATTAGCTTCTAAAAGATAATTTGCTCGAAATGACAAATTCCACAACATGAACAACAAACATGCAGTACAGCTGATACCTGGGTAGCAATCCTTTGCAGTGAATGTAGCTGTTTCTCTACTCAGAGGGTTGCTCACACTACAATTGTATACTTCATCATCGTGTTCGTCCCCCAGAGATATTGTTAGCTTTGGTCCAGGCTGCACGTTTCCACGTGTACTCCACTCAAACTTCGTTAAGGATTGAGGTCGTCTGGACTCTGAAGAGCACTCCAGCTCTGCAGATGAGTTAGAGCTGCTGCCGTCGTTCATCTCACAGGATATGGTGGGCTCGGCGACCTTGTCTTAATGAACACATCAATGAACAAATAAATTAATAAATTAATGATTCTATTATGGTACATTATGTTTATATAATAACACAATTGTAAACATGGTACAGGGTATAAAGGATATAAAGTGATTATCAGAAAAAATAAAGAATTAGTATCACAAAATAGGATAAAATATAAATAAAAGTACTGAAACATTTGATAGTTATACACAAAAGATATATGAAAGAAACAAATAGAACATATATAAAATGAATAGAATAGCTACAGTGGCAAAGAAATAATCATGATTGTAATTAAAGTCTTCATTGTCCCAAAACGTTGCTTGTTGTTTTCTGTTCCTTTTAAGAAGGTATAAATAAGTTCAGGTAACTATAACTACTTAGTTTAAGGTCAGGGAAACATCATGGTCATGATAAATAACTTATTGTTAGACTAAAACACTTTAGGGAAAGAGTGCTGTCAGGACTACTCTCACTACTGGACATGACATTAATGCCAACAAACTGACTTTTTACTGCAGTATAAGAAAGTCACAGTAATTCCTACTTTGGCTCTAAATGCAAGTGTATATTGCCTCCAGCTGTTTGGACAAACAACTGATATTTTCTGGAGAGCAAAGTCTTTTAACTGATACCAAGACCATCATAAAAAGCGAAGTAAATATATCAACTATAAAGTCATTTTTTATAGGTGACATATTAAGAGATACTGGCTTTGATATCTGGATCACTGTTGGGTGTGGCGAGCAGTCCTGGCTGAATGTCTCAGTTAGGCCGATGAGCACCCTGTGGAACTTCCACACTGACAATAAAGCAACAGCATGCAGTCCAAAATGTTTCCAATACTGCTACTCTGTTTACAGTACATGATCTATAATGTTGTTGTTTTTTATGCAAATACTAACAATTTGCCAAATTCAAATACAAAATTTTAAAAAACTTTCTGAAATTGATCAACAGAAATTGTCAATGTTGAATGTGACAACAAATCCCTATCTAAACCCCGATCTAAATTTAATTGACGAACATTTATTCGCCACCTCTCAGGTCAATATTTACCAGAGACACCTTTAGCAGCATAACAGCCTTGACACTGGGTGGAAAGGTCTGTATCAGTTTGCACATCTGACATCTGCCATTCTCCCCATTCTTTATTGCAAACTTTCTAATTTTACAGCAAAACAGTACACTACAAGATGTTTCTGACAATATGTGAGGCGAGAAACAGGCATTAAAGTAACAGAATCTTGATTCATATGTGAATCAAGATTCTGTTAATGTAATGCTAATGTTCACGAGCAGTGATTGACAGCTGCGTTAGAGACTCCTCGGCTCTGATTGGTTGTTTTTTAATCCTGAACTGGATTGCTGGAAAATGAATCCTCTGACAAGTCACTGTTTTCATCAGCTGCAGCAGGTTTTCCTCAAGATTTCTCTGTAGTTTGCTGCATTTATCTTCCCTCTGCCTTCACAAGCTTTCCAAGGCCACCACCACTACGTTTCATTTTCAGTGTCACTGCTGCGGTGCATGTGGTGTCACGCTTTAGCCAAAAACAGCATTTAATTTGATGTTCAGGAAGCCCAGTTTTGTCATATCCTCCATTTGTTTGATATAGTCTCCAATGTCCTCTGGCAAACACTAGCCCATAGGTTGCAAGTTTTTTAGCAGCTTCCCCTTTTCCATTCAAATATAACGTTGCAACTGGTAAAGTAACTGAGCAACAGTTGTTGCATGCACAGTGTCTCCCACTACAGGCATGGGACTCTGACAATAAAGAGTTTTCTGTTGATCAGTGTCAAAATCCACTGTGGTGCAAAGTTGTACAGCAATAAAACATGGAGACAATATTTCTTACTGGCGGAGGCAGTGGTATAGTCTACTAAGCAACCGGATTTAGGTTGTCTATTTTTTTTTTGTGTGTTGGGTTTTATTTGAAAGGAGTTGCTATAGCAACACATCAACCAGCTATTTTACAGCTATATTCCAGCTACAGAATGCAGGTGCCTTTGTTGATTTGATCGATTAAATACATATAAATACTTTGATAAAAGAGTAAAAAAAACAAAAAACAAACGTACCCATAACCTCCAATTTATGAAATGAACGATGCAACGCTTTGTTCACGTCTACTTCCAACTCATACTCTCCGCTGTCTTCAAATCTGAGGTCAGTGATAGTGAGTTCTGCAGAAATCCAGTCAAGAGTGATCCTGTTGTCAAATGGGCTGTACACATGTTGCTCATTGCCATTAAACTCCACCACTTTGTTGCCGTTATGTTTCCACAGTATCCCATCAGGTAGTCCAGTGATGTCAGGCTTCAAGGAGACCTTTTCCCCCTTGAGTGCATATTTTGGAGACTGTCCAGCAACTAGGTGAATAGAGACGTATAGAAACATGCAGCATTATGAGTGAAAGTATATTTGTAACATTGTTATCTATGTATTTATTTGTTACATTTTGTTTTACAAAGTTAGGAAAGCGATGTTTAGGTCAAGCCTGATGTGGCCTTACATATGAAAGAATGATTCCAGTCTCTTCCAAACAGTGAGGCATACAGCTTATTAATTAAACACTGGTATCGGATCGGTACTCGGTATCGGCTGATACCCAAAGCCCAGGTATCACTATCGGTATCGAGACTGAAAAAGTCGGATCGGTGCATCCCTATACAGGTGTAACTACAGGTGTAAAGTCATTGTAGGCTAAATATTGTGCATACATAGTTATAACAAATTGAAACAGGTGTATTTCTTAATAATCCCCTCAGAAGCAATGCTGTATTCCTACAATAATTAGGCTATAATGGGAGGGATTCTTTTTTAATCAGTCCATACATTTTATTTAAAGATATATATATGGATATATATATCCATATACATATATTTTTCAGTCTCGAGTAGTAGCCTAATTATAGGCCCATTATAGCCTAATTTTTGTAGGAATACAGCATTGCTTCTGAAGGGAATATCAAGAAACACACCTGTTTCAATTTGTCATAACTAGTATGCACAATATTTAGCCTACAATGACTTTGACATATATATCTCTATATATATCTATATAGATATAGATATATATATAGATATAATTCCTGTATATATAGATATATATATAATTCCTGCATATTATACATGATATATATATATAGATATAGATATATAATTCCTGCATATTACACCTTACAACTATTAATTCGATTTTTTTTAATTTTTTTTTCACCAAAGGAGTTAGGTCATTACTAATACAGCCTATACCACCAAGGACACATGATTATTAGGCTACCTGCAGTAAGATATTAAACTATTGTAGCAACTCAACTTTAGATAAATCATTAACTTGCCCTGTCTGGCAAGACAGGGCAAGTCTGGAGGAGGTGTGCACTCTGCACTGTACTTTTCATGTCGACACAAAAGTGCAAAGCTTAGAAAATCACAATCATAATCCACAGACAAACTCACCTAGAGACGAGGTTAAAATGAAAAAGGCCAGGAAACACCGAGGAGCCATTTCAGAGGAGCAGAGCAGATAACAATCACCGTCTTACATTTACTTTCACTTCGCGTCAGGTGTCTCAGGTATCAAACAGGTTCACTGTCTTCCTTCCTGATATAGTAAGTCGAAAATTTCATGAGTTGTTTTCTGTCCTCGAACAAGTTGGGACAGGCTTAAAACCAAACTAGGAGAAAGTACCTGCGAAGATAATAGAATAGGTGTTTTACCCAGGTGGGGCGTGACGTAGGTGGGCGTGGCCTGAGGTGCTTCAGGTCCGCAGCTGAGAGTTTCCGGTCTCTTGATTTACCTGACCTTCACAATAAGGTCGACCATTTATGCACATCAGTAGCTAACAATGACACTGGACTTGGCAGCTTGTAAATGAATAAATAAAATACTGTAGGCCTATGTCCATAAACACTGAAATATATTAAAATATGTTATACTATTTTACATTAGTAGGCTAGGCTACATGTTCATGCTCACACACTTTAATAGGCTACTCTATCAAAAAGTAAGCACAAGCCAAGTATACCTTTCTGTAGGCCTATAAGGCAAAAATACTTAATTACTTAATACTTAAGTACTTAATACTTAAGTATACTTTCTGTATACTTGCCATTATGAGCCAAGTTAAGTATACTTTTGTTAAGTATATCTCTAAGTTAGTATATTAATAGCACACTTGAATAAACTTCATTTCGGTTAGGGACAATGAATTGCAAAAAGAATAAATAAATGACAGTGCAAACACATTCATGCACTTACAAAAATGAACATACTTTCAGACACACACATAAGTACCAGTACATATAATTATACAGCACTCATAAGAGCTTTCAAGTGGAAAGAAAGAAAGAAAAAACATGAAGTCTGAGGAGTATGTAGCACAGAACTGACAAAGAAAGGAAGAGAAATTCTATAGTATAATTCTATAGTCACTATAAGCCAAGTATACTTAGACTTTTCTGTATACTTGTCAACTATGAGCCAAGTGTACTTAGAATTTCCTGTATACTTATCAGTATAAATCAAGTATACTTAGACTTTCCTGTATACTTGTCAGTATAAATAAAATATACTTAGACTTTTCTGTTTACTTGTCAGTATAAATCAAGTATACTTAGAATTTTCTGTATACTTGTCAGTATGTGCCATTATACTTATGTATACTTTTGTTAAGTATATCTCTGATAAGTACATAAAAAGTAAACTGAAAGTATACGGTCTTATTTTAAGTTTATGAGACGTACAAATAACACACTTGAACAAACTTCTTTTTCTGTAGGCCGACAGAAAGACAATTCTGTATTTTACATATTCTGTATTTCCACGTATCCCTTCCATGTCATTGAGCAGTCTGAACTGAAAAGCTTAATTGCTTTTGGTGTAGCATAGTTTTGTGTTGTCACTATTTCTTAGAAAGTTTGTGTTTAATAATTTTCCAAACAGTATTAAGGTGATCAGTAAAGAGTCATCCGTTTTAACTCAACACACAAGCTTTGTTTGATTTCACGAATTGATATGACTTGTTGCTGGACTAGTCACCTTCATGTCAGTACATTTTAGTTTGAAATAAACCGGAAGTTTGACTGATTCGTTTGACAAATGACCGTTTCTGCCATAGATTGATGCCAGATTTGTTTTTCTTCCGGGAGTGTAAATATCTCAGGAATTCAATGAATGCAGTACCTGGACAAAAATAGCCTATGGGCCTTCAGTGATTTTCTTTCACACAAAGGTTTGTAATTTTCTAAAACATGTTTGCAGTGTGCAGATAAGACAATCTGCTTTTTTTGTTTGTTTAAAACAAACCTCTTAGTTGTATTGACCACTAGATGGCAATGTTCACAGGAATATAAGCACAAACAGTATCACAGACTGTGAGTGTGAATTACAAAAACATCAGGTGCTATAGGGCTTTGGGTTTGGTTCCTTAATGAAAGTCACACCTCATGTTGATATGCATATTTCTAGTTATTAATAAGCATTATTGTCAACAGCTTGCATGTTTCTGCAATCTTTAAGTTAACTGTAAAAGCCATGAAACAATGTATTTCTTGGTATTAAAAGTCATCTGTTATTACTGTTGTACATTCATTTTTAATCAGTATCAAATCAAGTTTCAACAATTGCTGCTGTTATATAACATTATACTGTTAAAGGTTAGACAGTGATTGACTCCTAGTATTTCAAAGTGGCATAAATTGACTTAAAATGAACAGTAATGCACGCAACAAATTATCTCCTTTTCCCTTGTGTTCCTCTCCATGTCCTGTTCACAGAAGTCTGTGTCATTGGCACTCTGAAACAGGTGCTATTCTGTGTATGTGTGTGTAGGACTTCATGAGTGTCACGCTTCCGTGGTGCGACACTCCCAAAGGTAACACACACTCCTCTGTCAACACCCCTCGGTCAACGTCCCAGCACATCACCGTGGAGATGACTTGGTTCTTGTTGTCCCGTCCCCCAGTGATGAAGAGTTTGTTGTTGCAGGCAGCGATGGCACAGCTCGCCCTCTCACCCAGACGGGTCACGAGGGTCCAGGAGTCTGACACAGGTGAGTAGCAGTACATGGCATGCATGGCACCACCTGGGAGCAGACACAGAAACCATATTACAGTTAATACATATATATACACACATTTGCACATCCATTTCTCACACAATTAACCAGACATAGATGACCTCATTCGTGAAAAAACAACAATTATTTGAACAAGTTTTGAGCTGTTTTTCCCACATTGTGGTCATCTCAACAATGTGGGAAAAGTAGTGTTTACTTTACTTTACTTACTTTTCTTTATATATATTATTGATAATAGACACATGTATACACATAATCCAGATTTAAAGCCACCAACTTGCAATGGTGGAGGAAGTATTTAGATCCTTTACTTTAAAGATACACTGTAAAAAAAAAGAAAGTGTAAAATAATGGAAATTTTCCGGCAGCAGGGGCGCCAGAAAATGTCTGTTAAAAAACAGTAATTATCTTTATATAATTAGCCTTTATTACTGTAATTTTACAAGAAATATTTTACTTTTAACATATATTTATTGTTAGAATAGAGTAATACACCGTAAATCTATGAATGAAACATGTAATTTTATGTTGCAAAAGTCAAAATTTACATTAACTCAGCAGTTTTGCAAAAAAATCTGTATTTTTACAAGAAATATTTTTAGAATTCCATGAAATCCTTTTCTTCTAACATAAATTAATTGTTAAAATAGAGTCATAAATCTCTAAAAAAAACAGAATAATTATCTTGAAAATGATTAAGAAAAGCTTAAATACAGATAATTACGATTGTGATAACAAACAATACTTAAAATCTAAGACCATTTACATATAAATCACAAATGAAACATGTAATTTTTACATTTTTTTCTGTCATGTGAAATACAGACAAAAAATGTAAAATTTCTTGAAGAAAACTGTAAAAAAAATGTTTTTTTTTACATTGTAGCAATACTCCAATATAAAAAAATACTCCATTACAAATATAAATGCATTGAAAATGCCATTTAAGCTAAAGTCTTATTGGCAAAATATATTTAAAATATAAAACAAATTACTCATAATACAGAAAAATGTCCCCTGTGAGTATTATACTACTACATATTATTGTGTTAATATCATTTCACTGTTTAGTTGGTCAAGGTGAAGCTAATTTTTACTATTGCATACACTGCTGGGTAATTTCATAATTGCATAACAATCAATCATATTTTACAAGCAAATAAATGTAGTGAAGTAAAAAGTACAATATTTCCCCAAATTGTAGTAGAAGTAGGCTTATAAAGAAGCTTGAAATGAAAAGACTCAGTGTTTGAGTAAATACACTTAGTTACCATCCAGCACTGCCAACTTACCAACTATATAGATGCAGTTCTTGAATGTGACTGCATTAGTGCATTTGGTTTCCATGGGAATGGGCGCCCGCAGCTCCCAACAGTCTGTCCCAGGTTCCCAGCACTGAACCTTATCAGTCGCCAACTTTCCATTGGGCCCGCCACCGATCACATAGATCCATCTGTCATAGCTTGCAGCAGCAAAGGAGCTCACACCTACTGCAAGAGGTGTCACCTGCAAGCACAGCCAAAAGGGCATCTCATGTAATGGAGTACAGCCAAACAGGTGTAGAAGTAAATATGTGACATATATTGTTTAAAAGCAGTATGGACTGTCAGATGAACAGTATTTAACACTTAATTTACGCAATAATAGTATAGTTATTAATAGTAATTATGGTGCTCCAAAGTGTTCAATATTAAATAAATAAATACATATTTATGAAATAAACAATAACAAGAATAAATTGTGGAAAATAGCCTATAAATAGAAAAAAATATAATATATATAATAAACCTCAGCTCATCTTTCTTTCAAAATGCCTTTTTCAAAAGTCTGCTCTTATTTCATAATGTCACATTTTATTTCACACCACTCATTATTTCGTAATGTTCAGTTTCCTGACTTTTCAGCCAATCACGTGTCTCCTGCCTCTCAACAACTGCTACCAGAATTAGCCAGTTAGCACCTGTTAGCTTCAACAACAAAGTCATTTTGAATCAACTATCTAGCTGCTGCTAATGAATGTGACTTTTGGGCAAAAAAAAAGGGCATTTTGAAGTAGAATGGGTATAATGAAATATAAATTATATCAAATGCAATTTTGTTATTATGAAAATGAAGAATGAAGTAACATTTCTTAATAATGAGTTGAGTTTTAATGATTTCTTCTTCGTTAGTCCATTTATATATTTTACACAATTTATTTCTGCATTTATTTCATAATGCCTTTTATTATTCATTTAATATTGAACATTTACGGGTTCCATAAGTTATGGCCCCAATCTGGTGTTTGATTTTTGGTGGAATGATATCATTAAACCTGCATGAATTTTTTTATTTTTATTTTTTGCAACTTGGGGGCAGCAGAACCAAACTGTAAACCTTTGAAGTTGATATTGTGAGCATGTTAGCAAACTAGGATTAAATAAACTAAATTAGGATTCTTATGGAGTTGTGTTTCTGGCCGCCTGATAAATGTAAGTCCAATATTTATTCTCCTTTTAGCTCTCTTTGGGTCTTCTGAGGAAAGTGTCTGACTTATTAGCTGCTAAATGCTCCACTACATGTATGTTTAAACTGCAGAATCAGGTGATAATACTCTGTGGGTTTGTCACTATGAGCAACACCTTTCACATACATGTAGTCATTGTTATTACAAAAAATATATTTCTATAGGCCTTAAGGAACATTTGATGCAAAATTTCCCAAAAGCACTATTATACAGAAGTCTTGTATGTGTACCTGTGCCCAGCGATTGTGAAAGGGATCATAGGCCTCCACGCTATCAAGTCTCTGAACTCCATCAAATCCACCCAGCGCGTACACCTTTCCCCCATGAACCGCCATCTTGTGTCTCCAGCGCCCGGTTGTCAGGGGCTCAATCTGGATCCACTTGTCCAGGGCGCCATTATATTTCCAAACATCATGCTGAGTCTCTTTACCTCCTGCAACAATAGGAGCATTAAAGAAAAAATGGTCACCTGATGTACAGACTTTCATCCCCAAACATTGACGTGTCACTGAACCTTTAGTTATGACTATCTGTGCTCTACATTTGGCCACACACTTATCATTCTGACTTGAACTCCCACGACCTAGTCTTAACTTTCACAACGTACGTGTTGCTGGGCTGCTGCAAGTAACCACTGCTGGGGTGTCAGTTCCTGAGTTGGGAAACACCTAAACCCACAGAAACTGTAACTGCAGATGATATCCTGTTGTTTTGTTCAGTCGCACACTATGGATTCACTGATTATAATATTATATTTGATTGAGAAAAGCCTAGAAACATTTCTAACAACCTATTTACATGATGAAGATGCAAGAAAAATGGAGAGGCCTTAAAGAAACCATAGCTTGGCAGATACATAATCAGTAGACGGGGGACAATTTCACTTTCATCTGCACTGTAGGGGATCTCCCACACTTATTACAGTAACTAAGCCATTCTCTCACCAGATATGTACAACTCATTGCGGAAGGTGATGCACGCAAACTCCACCCATTTCCTGTTTTGGGATTCATCCTGCATCTCTGTGATTGGCAGCCTGGCGACCTCCAGCCTGCTGCGTCTGAGGGGGTCCAAACAGGTGACAGTGGAAATGAAGCGCTCGTCTTTAGTGCAGCCTCCGATGATCAGGAACACCTCTGATAGAAAGTGCCGCAAGCGTGGTTTGGTGCGTTCAGAGACCACCTGTAAACAAACAGCAGTGATTTTTATCGCAAAATTATTATTTTTAATTTTACAAATTGTCTATTTGTGCAACATTAAAACTATTGATTATTATCTTAACATAACATTTTAAAGCGGCAGTAGGCAGAATGTTTTTGGCATCATTGGGCAAAAATTTCCATAATAACCTTTCAGCATATTGTAATTCAAGTGTCTTGAGAGATAACTAGACTTCTGCACCTCCTCATGGCTCTGTTTTCAGTGTACTGTAGTGTACTGTTTAGCTGTAAAATGATGAAGTTGCTCCGGCTGGTGGGCGGTGCTTGGTATTTCCTCAACTGATCTCAACATGGCTGCCGGGTCACAAACTTTCTCATTTTACAACTAAACAGTACACTACAAGATGTTTCTGAAAATATCTGAGGCGAGAAATAGGCATTACGGTAACAGAATACTGATTCATATTTGATCAGCGCTGCCTAGTTTGACCGTTTGATCGGAGTTTGCGAGTGATTGACAGCTGCTCAGAGACGGCAGGCTCCAGCTCGGCTCTGATTGGTTATTTCACTCCGGTTTGTAAAATCTTGCAGATGCCATTAGGAGCACCAGAGGACACAGAGGTGTTTTTCAGATTACCTGTCTCATGCACTACTGTCAGGATATATTGACATGTAGTATATAGTTTTATAAAAATAACTTTTTTAAAATCATATTTGCTCCAATTCTACCCACTGCTGCTTTAAATGATAGTAGATAGATTTTGCCACTGGTAGACAATGTTTCCTAAACAGCCTACCAGCATTTTGTTAAATAATAATCATATCAGACACAACACCACATTTTTGGTCTTCCTTGATCGGCTACTGACCTCCCTGCCGGAGAGGTGATAGATGCGGGCCTCTTGCAGCAAAGGAAAAGCCTCACTGCAGCGGCGAATCAGTTCCTCCGACTCCACTTTTTCTACAAAGTAAGCAGGCTCCAACAGTGGCAGCCGCACATGTGAAAGCAACCTTGCCAGTGAAAGACAACGTTCATCCTGCTGGGCTCTCACCCAGCTCATGAGGGCTTCAAAAACACTCTCCTCACACTTGACATCGAGGTCGTCCCTCTGCAGGACGGCCTCCAGCGACTCTACCGGCAGCTCCAGGAAGTCCGGCTGCTGGACCACCTGGGAGAAGTGAGTAGTGATGTAGTCCCGAGCCCCGGTCATCAAGGCCGGCAAGGCATGGCTTTCAGCGAGATTCAGGATCCCGATGCAACTCTCGAGGTGCAGAGACTTGCTCAGAAAGCCGGCAGATGCATCCACCACACGCAGGAACTGCAAGAGACGAGGCCAGGCATTAGTGTCACTTTTCAGATGAAAATTGAGAAAGCACTCTGATGTGCACATACAGGGTTGCTCAGTATTGTCACTGATAAGCAGATAAAGCTACATTTCTAAGACCAGTGAACTGCACCAGAATTCACTAGAAAAAGTTTTCTTGCCTTGACCCTTAATAATAACCAACATTACATTTTTTACAGACTTATTTTGTAGTCCACTTTTACAGTTTTTCTTGTAATCATTTCAGCATTTCTTACTGTTTACTGTGTTTGTTTATACCTATAAGCACTTTGTAACTCTATTTAGAAAAGTGCTATAGGCCTATAAATAAAGTAGGGCTGTCAAAGTTAACGCGATAATAACATGTTAACGCAAATTAGTTTTAAAGCCACTCATTTCTTTAACGCATTAACGCAATCGATCTTTCGGAGGTTGTAGCGGGCTCAGCTTTAAAGCTAGAGTGGAGATACTGGTATCATATAAAACCAGAAAAACCTTAAGGGTCTATTGGTACCAAGTCATGCTAACTTGGTTCAATAACGCTCCAAATGTGTGCCACATTTTGGCGAGGAAAAACGGGCCATTTTTAAATTGGTCCCTTGACCTCTGACCTCAAGATATGTGAATGAAAATGGGTTCTCTGGGTACCCACGAGTCTCCCCTTTACAGACATGCCCTCTTTATGATAATCACATGCAGTCTGGGGGCAAGTCATAGTCAAGTCAGCACACTGACACACTGACAGCTGTTGTTGCCTGTTGGCCTTGAGTTTGCCATGTTATGATTTGAGCATATTTTTTATGCTAAATGCAGTACCTGTGAGGGTTTCTGGACAATATTTGTCATTATTTTGTGTTGTTAATTGATTTCCAATAATAAATATATACATATATTTGCATAAAGCAAGCACATTTGCCCACTCCCATGTTGATAAGGGTATTAAATACTTGACAAATCTCCCTTTAAGGTACATTTTGAACAGGTAAAAAATGTGCAATTAAATATTTTAATTGATTGACAGCCCTACTCTATGTTTTTTTTTTATCTTGATTTGATTAATTTATGATTAATCTGACAGTTAATTTATATTTGTCACAAGCAATTTGAGTTTTTTGAAAATAAAATAAAAAGTTCAAGCATTCTTGTTGGTACTCACTTCTTGCGTGCATGCATGTAATAATAATAACTTTATTTTAGGGCTGTCAATCGATTAAAATATTTAATCGCAATTAATCACATAATTGTCCATGATTAATTGCGATTAAATATTTTAATCGATTGACAGCCCTAAAATAAAGTTATTATTACATGCATATCCTCCAACAGTACCCTAAATCTTAATCTGTAATTCTAACCTCAATCCTAACCCTAAAACAGTCCGTTTAAGAAGTGAGTACTAACAAGAATGCTTGAACTTTTTTTTTTATTTTCAAAAAACTCAAATTGCTTGTGACAAATATAAATGTATGAAGGAGCACAAAGCCCTGCCTCCCCCCTTGTGTGGTGCAGCTGTGTAGTTAATTTAAGCCTATATGGAAAACTGATCCTGAGTGTAAACAACTGGCCAACTTTCACTTCCCTCTTTCACTCATCTCTTACTCAGTAAGATGTTTATTGCACTGAGTGGGGGAAGAAGATGCCTAAAGTGAAAAGATCAGAACAATTTGGAGACTTTAAATGTAGTTCTAAACTACAGCAGGGTCACAGTGCTGATAAAAAAAAGCTGTAATAGAACCGGTCTTTCTGAATGTAAATAAATATGCTTTCTGATGCTAATCCTGTTCCGTAGTGTCTCCTGCCATGCCTTTGATGTGTCCCAACTGTCTGATAATAATTCAATGACACTGAATTAAAAGGCCATAAATATCAACTATCTTGTATAAACGGTAGATTAGATTAGTTTAGAACTTCATGACTAATTCTGGTAGTTCGTGTTTTTCTTTCCAATGAAGAACCACATGATCATGCATGGTCACACTTGTGTAGATTGAGAAAGTGTTACTCATCTGATAAAAACCCTTTCACACCCAATTGGGTCAAGTAAAAAATGTGCAAAGCTAAAAAAAAAAAATGCTTTTTCTTCGCTGGATGATTTAAAAGGTAACTTTGTTTGATCTTTTTTTCAACCTGGACCCTATTTTCCCATGTTTTTGTATCCAACTGAATAATACGGACAACAATTTCTGAACTTGATCCAGTGTTGAGGGAGAGTGCTGTAGATGGCAGCTTCTCACAGGCTTCAATGTAATCCTATTTGGGCAAGCTGGCACCGTCATTTACGTCCACTAAAAGTGCTTGTTTTTGCCATGACAGGCTCTGATTGTTATTATAAGTGTCTGACATTATGGAAAGAGTCTCGCTCAAGGAGAAATCTCGTTCTGAAATCTGGCGAGGTGATGCGTTGCTGGAAGACAACGGTGAATTAGTGGAATACATCTATGGTGGAAACGTGATTGCCAGCCGGGCAGAGTTTGTTGTGTTAGAGTACAGAAAGCGTAGCTTAGTGTTATCTAAAATATTTTCAATGTCATGGCTGAATATTTATTTTGCTGATTTCTACAATGTGGATGAGGTCTTTGAATTAAATGTTATTTATTTGAGCCAGAGTATACGGATATTCAGATTTCACAACGAGACTTCTCCTTGAGTGGGAATTTTACACAATAACAAACAGAAAGCGAAACCTTTTATTTCTCTGTAAGGTTCTTTCCATAATGTTGTCAGACACTTATAATAACATTCTGAGCCGGTCAGTGGCAAAAACAAGCACTTTTAGTGGACATAACATTACATTGACACTTGCCCTGCTTGTTTTGCGGCTGTTGGTTACAGTGTTATCCCTAAATACTGGACCAGTTTAAAAAATTGTTGTCGCCATTAGTCACTTAGACACAAAAACATGGGGAAATAGAGTTGAAAAACACCAAAGTCACCCTGACTTTGGTGTTTTTCAACTCTATTATGTTTTGAGGATATATTTAGGATCTTATAAAATGTTTTGGTTTAGGAAAAACTTTTTGTCTTTACTGGCAATTTGTAATGCTAAAAAATGTGAAAAAAAGTGTTCAAGATTCACAAGGAACTCTCCGTGTATTAGGCGACGAATGTGCAAAGTAAACTAATCGAGTATCCTCTTTGACTTTCATTGTAATTAATTGTCATTTTACCTGAAATTGACTGGCGGCCTCTAGTATTCTCTGGACGTTTGAGTGTGTGAGGAGGGCATGGCTGGTGTAGGTATACTCCAGCAGAGAGTGCATTGTGCCACTGTCCAGCCCCTTCATTTCCACACGCTCATCATAACTCTCCTTCAGACCACTGCAAAACATGGCCCTGCATAGAAAAAAATAAATAATCCTGTAAAACCAGCAGTATTCACAGTGGAGTTAAACAACACTGGATGTATCTTACCTGAAGTACTGGCTGGCAGCAGCGAGTATGGCTCTATGACAGGGGAAGTCATGTCCCTGAACACACAGCACCACATCGGTCAGTTCTTTGTTCACTCGTAAGGTCTCCATCCCTTTCTGCAGCTCCACAGGTAGACCTCCATCCTCCCAACGTAACTCACTTGAGCATGCCTGGCTGTTTCTCTCCTCGACTTGGCTGGGGTCATCTGCGAGAAGTGGCAAGGGACATTCTGTAGTCCTCTCCAGCGCGTCACTCATCCTTACACCAGAAGCACTTCAGAAACTCTGAAGAACAGCAGTGTGCAGCTGCTTTAGTTGCACCTGCACTAGTTAAACAGACCTCTGTGGTTAACGCTTGCAACAGTTGTGTCGCTTTGAGATGGGGATTTGTTTTTTCCTGTAGTCTACATACTTCCTATTCCTGTTCTGTGAGGAACGTATGTAGCAACGCTTGTTTCTAAACACTTCCTCTTCTTGTGCTGAATATAAATTTCCCCTAAGTTACCCAATTTTCCTCTTTACTCAGAAGCACAGACACCTGGTCTCTCTTCCAACAGATGACACCAATTACTGCAAATAACACTCAGCATCTTATTTGCATGGGATGGAAGTGTCATTGAAGTGTTAAATCTTGAATACATATCTGTTGTTGTGTATCTATACATTTGCTGTCAACATGAACTCGCTGCCCTGAGGTGCACCTGAGGTGACCCTGAACAAGGCCTTTAATCCCTACTGCATTAATTCCTGACCTGTTTGGCTTGTGACCATTTTAAAGTGGTGTCTACTTGTGACCCCTTTGCACAGTTGCATATTATGTCTATAGATTGAGAGCAATGGAATCAGATTTTAAAACTTGAAACTTGACTTGGACTTGCAAAAAATGACTTGTGAGCATCCCTGCTTTTTAGTTCATTAAAGTATACTTTGCATGTTTTAATTTATAGTTCTTAGCCAATGATTTATGTATTACATAAAGAGACTTGCCCCTTTTGCTATTTGACTTGATGATTTGTGATGAGATGAAAAAAATAATAAAATTAGTTTTTCTCGCATGCCTCTACGGTGAACGGAAAATCCAAAAACTTGATGAATTGAAGTAAATTCATATCAAAACATTCTTTTACAAACTCTCACACACTAATAGGCTACTCTATCAAAAAGTAAGCACAACTAAAGCGAAGTATTCTTTTCTGTAGGCCTATCAGGCAAGAATACTTAATTTAATTTTTCTTAAGTATGCCTTAATCAAAATATTTAGTAGGCCTATAAGCCAAATATGCTTAGACTTTTCTGTATACTTGTCAGTATAAGCCAAGTTTACTTAGACTTTTAAGTATACTTGTCAGTATGAGCCAAGTACTGTATACTTAAAGGTCACCTATTATGCAAAATGCACTTTTCCATGTCTTTTAAACATCAATATCTGTCCCCAGTGTGTCTACAGGTCACCATAGTATCATAAAAGACCATCCTCTCTCTTTTTCTCCTGCTCCGTTTGTCCGGAAATGGGTGTCGAAAAGCACTTCGCAGAATTTCCTTCTCTTCTGACGTCATTAGAGAATTGCAAGCCATGGGTTGGAG
>CAKALU010069341.1:0-24007 GCA_916700995.1 Hozukius guyotensis | reverse complement strand
GAAGTATTAGAGCAAATAACATTTGGTGCAGTAGAGTCATTTCAGTTTTATTCCAACAGGAGTGTTTGTGTAGGGGGAACTTGTGGTTAATGATCCAGTTGTAATCAAGAACCCTGCTGAAGATTTTGGGTCCCTTTCTGACCCTGCTACTAATCTTGACCTCTGACCTTCATGGAGTGCTTATATAGAAATGGATAAAACGATTTTCATACTAATACAAGTATTAAAAAAAAACATTTCCTGGTTTGATTATAGTTTCAATTAGGTCATTAATGTGAGATTCACTTGTTCGATTATTTGTTTGATTACTGACAGAAAGATAGACTATCATTTGCCTGTATCATACAGAACAATGACATGTTACAGTAAATAAAATAAATGAGACTAAACCAGATCACCAATTAATCTGAACTGCAGTTAAACAAATTAAGTGCCTGCCAGTTATATTTGATTTCCAGTCCACTGGGCAATGCATGCATTTCTAATGATTTTGGATTCAGGTTTTTAACTGGTGTACAGTACACACGACACCCTATTCCCTAATTTCTTACAGGATCGGTGAAATTTCAACAAACCATTGATATACTCATGGATCACCACACACATACCTCTGTAAATACCATGTTTCTGACTATGTAGACTACTGCACTGATTCATTTATACCAAAATAAAAATTGTTACAGACAAAAATGTGTCAGTGTCTCGTTCTGCTGCGCTGTGAATACTAGATTCACCAAGAAGACAGGAAAACAAAATGTATTTCCAATATTCATCTTTAATACAATTTTAATTACAAATGAAAGGGGGAAAATACAGCAATTTCATTCAGGTCATCTTGGTGTCATCCATCTTTTTTTCCCTTCTCCACGGTGTGCAGGACAGGACAGTGAAAGGACCTCACAACTCCAGGAATAACTATCTACATCACGGTCTCAAATCCTGGAGGGGAAACAGAGAGAAAAGAGAAATATTACTGAAAATATAATCGTGAAAATGATGTTGCATCCCAAAAAGAACGAGAATCATTCACATCAAGGACTGCAAGTTTAGGGTTTGTCTACTTGGACAGTGAACTTTCAACTTCTAAAATTAATTTGGATGACAAAAAAGTCCAACTCTGCACAGACGGGGTGCCAAACTGGGTTACGAGCAGTAATGTGCAGACACTTCTAGTAGTGCATCAGCATAAAACGTAACCTCCATACACCAGACATGGTGTCAATTGATTATTGTGTATCAGTTTAGAAGGTATGAAAAGGTATAGGGACCCTTGATCTAGAATCATTTTACCCAAATACACTGAATGAATGACCTTGTCTTAGTAGGCAGTTAACCATGTACCATAGTCTGCTGTGTGTGCAAGGTTTCATTCAAACCAAAACCTCCAGTAGTCAGATTATTAGATACTTTGGAGATTAAGATTTTGCATACAAAACATGTTATGCATGTTTCCAGAAGATTCATCTAGAAAAGATGATGCATTGGTATAGATTTAACTGCTTAGTTATAAATGATCTCCACCTTGATCAGGTACAACATTAACCCGTTTGTGCCTGCAACTGAATTTGTTTTTGTTCTCTGGGCTTGCCTGAGCAAAAATGTGAAAATTTAAAAAAATCGGTCAAAACCGTTTGACTGGAAAGTGAGTTTTTTCTTATCATACTAAATCTAGTCTTTGGGCACATGATGGGACTACTGTTTTTACAACAGACTCCTTTATATTTTAGGAAAAAACAGACAGTCCCATGTGTCCAAATACTAGATATGGTGTGATAAGAATAGGTCTGTATCTCAGAAACTACAAGGAGCACAATCAAGTATTTGGTATCTATGAACTCATAACAAGTTGAATATCAAAGATATGCACACATGAGGTGTAAAAAAATAAATATTTCATATGGAAAACATTTAATAAACAATGCGTTTTTCCTCATTTTTCAAAAGTCCTGACTTTGACCCTGCATGGACCAAGTACTGAGTGTGAACTGGTCGCTGGAGAGATGCCAGTTTGCCTCTTGGGCACTGCCGAGGTGTCCTTGAGCAAGGCACCAAACCCCCCAACTGCTCGGGGCGCCTGTTAGGGTCAGCCCCCTCACTCTGACATCTCTCCATTAATGCATGTAGGTCCTGTTTGTGCATGTGTGTGTATTTCGTGCCTGTGTGTACTGTGTAAATAACAGAGTGAAAAAAAAATTAATTTCCCCTCAGGGATTAATAAAGTGCCTTTCTTTCTTTCTTTCTTCTTCTTCTTTCGATCAGAACAAATGTTGTGGCATTTTTTTCTCATCATAAGATGATATATACTAATGTGATATATACTAATATAATATATATATAATTATGCTTCTGTGTTAGTGCATCAGCAATAATATTCTAATATAACAATACAGCACTCTGAAAGGGGCCATTAGGTAAGATAAGTAAGGTAGGTCACTGTACTGTGCTGTATATAAATGTAGCTTGAAATTCTAATTTTTTTTAATTTTTTTTTTTATAAAAGTTATGATGCAAGCCTTTTAATGGAACAGTTTTAACACTGTATGTTAGTATTGCTATCTAAATGCTCTGAATACTTCTTCCACCACTGACAACCTGCACTCTGTCACCACCTCAATGTCACACCACTGCCTCTCCTTGAACACAGTCAGAGTGTTGATGATATGATCTCTCCAGTGCTGGTATTTTATAATAATTGATGAATGAAACTTACATGCTGTTTTAGGTTTGGCCACTTTAACGTTGGACTCTGCGGCCTTCAACGCGACGACCTGGAACTGCGGCTTCATCGCAGCTCGCACCGCGCCGGCACAGATCGCTGAGAAGCGGATGTAGCTGCAGAGAGGAGAGGACACACAGAGACAGACTGTTAGCATGCTAAAGGACAAACTGTACTGACACAGAAAACACCACTGTTTTCTTTAATAAACACATATATCTCATGCATTAGCACAAAGAGTCACGTTTTGGACGGTTATCAGCAAACATTAGTGCTGTAAGTGAAACACATGAGAGAGAGGCAACGTTGAAGCTAACTAAGCTAGCTATGTCGACCTCTGAGGGGTTTAATAGACAGAAATAACAACAAGGACTTTGCTTAAGTATTCAGTTATAATAACATATAACACTGTGGTCAACACTGACCACAAAGCTAGCTTCGTAGATATACATTTATATATATATTTGTACCTGAGGCCTGCTTGTCTCCAGTATGCGACCATCTTGACTCTGTTTAGCTTCAAGGACAGGTCGGATATGTGCGTGATGACGCCATTTGAGTTACGCTGGTGTTTTCCCCCACCCAATAAGAACAGAGCTTGATCATGATTGACAGCTTTGACGGTCGCTTGTCCCGCCTCCATACAACACATCAACCACCCTTTTTAATATAATATTTCATTTCATTTCAAAATTTATTTTGAACATGTAGAATACAAAAAAAATCAAAATCAAAAATAAAGAAAAAAAGAATGATCATACTAACAAGTGGACAGTCAGAAAGAAGTAGTACTTACATACAATGAAAAGCATAAGAAAAATAAATTGTCAAACACTTGATGCCTCGATTTACATATTCGAAAAGGAGTGAGAAGAAGTATAAACTTTTTTAATCCCACCCCTTCTCCATAAGTAATTAAATTTTCCTAAATTTGTCTAACTATATTTATTATTATTTTTAATTATTCTAACTATAATAATTACCTTTAATCTATGTTATACAGAAATATAAATTAATTACTGATAAAATTATCCTTATCAAAATATAAATCTGTTATCAATCCAGAATACCAATTCATTACTTATTAGTAATATAATATAATATAATATAGTACAATATAATATAATATAATATATATATATATATATATATATATATATATATGCAGTACCAGTCTGTGCCACCAGGAGGAGGGTCGTCCATTAAAGGTTATCTCCTTCAGCTCCTCCTTCCTTCCTTCCTTCCTTCCTTCCTTCAGCTCCTCCTTCCTTCCTTCCTCCTCACCGCGGTCACTCTGTCATCAGGCACCGCCGGCTCCTGAGCCCTGACAGAGAAGCCTCCAAAATGAAGATCTGGGCGTCAGAGCACATTTTCAAGTGAGTAACTTTGTCTCCGTGATCATGTCTTTTAAAAGTGTGTGTTTTTAGTAACTTGTTTCCTTTCATATGATGAAGTTATTGTGTGTTTCCCTAAAGTGTCCGGGTCGCAACTGCTAGCCTCCTTAGCTAGCTGCTAGCCTCCTTAAGCTAGCAGCTAACGGTTGCACATAAATTAGGTAATTTAACACACAAAGAGCCAGCGGTAAAGTTACCTAACTGTTTGTTTGTTTATGTTATTAAATATGACCTCCATTCACCACTATGTTTGAAGTTTTTTTAACAAATATCTACACTTTTTTGTAAACTTGTTGGTCTTTGCTAGCTAGAAGTAAACTGCTTTATCACAGCTAGCTAAAGGTTAGTTAGCTTTTAGCTGTTAGCATTAAAGCTAACTTCTGCTATTAGATTCTGTACCGTTTGTTGTTCGGCCGTTTAAACAAATTAAAGCTTATTGAAACGTTTCAGCCACATGTTACTATAAGGGGAAATTATTTATATAGTATATATAATCTGCTGCTGAATTAGATATGTATCTGCGATCATGAACGTTACATAACAGTCTGTCTGGCTGTCAGACGAGAGACTGCGATGAGAATACAATGATCATTGTCTGTGTATTTTTGCTCATCAGACAGAAATAGGTGTGTGACAATGGTGGGAACATTTTTGGTCTATTTCCAGAAGTTTGTAGTTAAATCCATGATGATGGTCTGGCTGTGAGGAGGGGGCGTTAACTCCTCCTGTCAGTCTGGTGTTATGATGAATCCTCCATTTTGATTCTGCTGCACCAATCTTTAATATTATTGACCATATCAAATCTGAGCTTTTTAGAAAATGATTTTGTTACAAACATTGTAAGGTAGGACAGGTCTCCTGAATCACTGCACTTGTTCATGTTGCTACTGCTGTTTTCTATGTATGAGTGAACTTCAAGGTTATTTGTTTGTTAGCTTTTATCAGACCTTCTAAGTGGTGAGAATGGGCTGAATGACATAATCAGTCAATCTGATTTCCATTGCTTGACTTCCAATATAATTTTCCCTATTTATTTGTGTATTTATTTGTTATTAATTTTTATAATTGATTTATTTTTGCATTTCTTTTTATTTATTTCTTTTTGCATTTATTTTATATTTAGGTTTAAATGTGTGTATTTATTTATGTATTTATACATTTAGTTCTGGTACGATTTTCCCTTTGCATTTCACCACATTATTTATTTCATTAAATTAATAAAGGGGAGAGTAAATAAACTAGGGAATTAATACAGAGATAAATAAATACAGAAGCTAAGTAAAACAGAAATATCAATTTATGTCACATTTTATCAATTAATTAATGGCTACATTCATTTTTAATAATATTTTTGCTGCATTTAATGAAATTTATTTATCAAGTCATTTATTTATTTTCTTTTAGATTTTGGCAGGTTCTGTCCGCCTTATTTAGGAACTTGCTGTTTCTAATGTTATTATTGGTTTTAACAGCCATCCGTGGGAGACGGTGACCAAGGCGGCCATGCAGAAGTACCCCAACCCCATGAACCCCGGTGTGTTTGGTGTAGATGTTCTGGACAGAAGCGTGGACACAGAGGGACGGTTACACAGCACCCGGCTGCTCAGCACAGAGTGGGGGCTCCCCGCCATCGCCAAATCTGTAAGTTAGACGATGAGAGAAACGCTCAAGCTGTAATGATAATAGGCTGATCTTTGATCATTATGACAGCATCTATGGTTTGACCTCCTCAGTTTGCCGGTGGTTTGATTGTGTTTTTGTCTTACAACTTTAAACCTTTCACAGTCAGTTTTCAGTTCATGAAAATTCATTTTAACATTTTGCCTAAAAATGTCTTGTTCAGCTGTCGGTTGTACTTCGCTCAACCCTCTCGTGTCACTTTGGCGACGGTCAAAATGCCGAACTCAAGGCTTCAGAACGGTAGTCCACAAACCTGTGGATGACATCGCGGAGACTACGTCCACTTCTTATATACAGTCTGTGCCTTTTTCCTGCAGATCATCGGGGCAACAAGATCATGCACATATGTTCAGGAACATTCAGTGGTGGACCCCAAAGAGAAGAGCTTTGAGTTGAAATCTACAAATGTAAGTAGTGCTGACATGGATCATTATGAATATGTACACCTTCAGTAAGAACTGCTGATACAAAGTGATACTTTATCTTACAGGTACATTGATTAAAGGAAGTTATTATGTTTTAGAAAGTCTGTTGGTTAACACATTATATCTGTAGACTTGAGATCTTGTTTCTAGTAGAACTTTTATATCTCTGGTAAAACAAACAGAATTGATTTGTTTTTGTAAGAATGTCCACTGATTAAGTCCTCCTAAGCCGTCGTGGTTTCCTCAATCCGCCTCGGCACCTGATTTTTATTAAGTAGCCGTTCACATACCGGCCTTTTGGCTGCTTCCATAGTGTTGAAGACTTTCTACTTCCAGTTTGTTTAATGTCATGTTAGTTCACACATTACCTGAACTCTGAAGAGAGTCATTATCTTCATGGTACACAGGTGAATTTAATGCTCTTTTTCTTGCAACCTTTCTTGCAACCTCACCACGTTGGATTACAACAAGGGAGTTAAATTGAGTTGGCTGATTATCCGTGTGATAGACCTGTCTAACAGTGGACATTTTATTCACTCACTCACTTTAGCACAGGTGTAAATTATAACATTAATTGCTGCATACCAGCTGGAGCCATCGTTAATGTTATCAGTTACACCTGAGTTTTTTCTGCTTTAACATGTTCACCAGGAGAAATGTCTTATTAGAGGAAGAGGATCAGTTTTTTATGGGCTTTATGGTGCTGTTCTCACACCAGCTGCTGTTACATTTACTGAAAATCCCGTACACAATGTAAATATTGTAAATGAGAGACACAGACTAATGCTTACTTTATTCTGTCCATCCAGATCTCCTTCACTAACCTGGTATCTGTGGACGAGAAATTGACATACAAGCCTCATCCGCAGGATCCTGAAAAGTAAATGACTGTTTTTCTTTTATAAACATCAAATGTCACTCGCAATATTTATTATCATCATTATTATTATTATTATTATTATTATTGTTATTTATTTTTAGTTCTGTCCTGCATGTGTACTTAGGTCTATTGGGTTGTTTGATGGCTTATGTTGGCAATTTTTGTTGTTGTTTTAATTGAAAGTTTATAAAATGGCTTCAAAAACTATAACAGATTTAAGATTGTGTTGTCTGTTTTATGACCTTTTATTTGTATGATTGTGTTCAGGACGGTACTGACACAGGAGGCTCTAATCAGTGTGAAAGGTGTCAGTCTCAGCAGCTACCTCGAGGGTCTCATGGCCAACACCATCTCCTCCAACGCCGGCAAGGTGAAGCCGCCCTTTAAATCTCCCGATAACTCATCATGATATCTGTTTTCATAATAATATACCCGTCGCTACACATTATGTTTTGTAATACTCTCCGTCTGTCTGTCTCAGGGTCGGGAGGCGATGGAGTGGGTCATCAGACGATTAAACACAGAAATCGAGGAGTTGGCGGCGACCGCTCGTGGTACTCTACGTGCTCCGATGGCAGCAGCCGTCGCAGACAAATGATCCCGGCCTTCCCGCTGCTCTCTCTGCCATCATGGACCTCTCGGACATTTCCTCTCACCTAACCTGCCAGCACAGCCCAACAACCACAGCCCCATCCTTTTGGCCCCTCGTACGTTTGTTTGTGTGTGTTCGTCCCTCCTCAGCAGTCTGCGCCGACGAGCTTGATACTCGCTGCCGTTGGCAGTGCGAGGAGCGTTGAGCTAATGACAGTTTAAAAAAAACAAACAGGATTGAATTGGACTGCACTTGAAGCTCATAGGACTTAGTCTTGTGATGTTAAAGCTCTTTTTTTAAATTCACACTGTGCCTCCACATCATCCCATCACTTTCTTCTTGTCTGTCTTTCTCCTCTTCATCTTTTCATCTCTCTCTAATATTCTCTTTGTTGTTTCCAAATTCTTGCAAGCAAGTTGAGTACTGGTAACAACTAAAATGAAGTCACTTGTCACTAACTTTTTAGTATTTGGCCAACCTAGCTTTGTACAACAGAACTGACCAAAATATCTCAAAACCAAAAATCCACCAAAAGCAAACGGTTACGCTCTGCTTCAACTGTCTTGTGTTGTGATATTGAAGCTCCAGGCGTTTATTCTCCACGTCCTGTGAGGTCAGATACTGAGTAAGCTTCAGATGTTCTAGTGGTCATTCTGGTCTTGTTTTGGGTGCAAATGACTTTATTTCTTCAAGTCTCTCGTCTTTGTCAGTATTTCCTCTTACACGGATGATGTGCTGTACGGTTAAGTGTTACAGTATAAGAATGTGCATACTTGAATGTCTAACTTATTTTCAGCATGTGGTCTTGAATACATTTAAAAAGGGAGGAAGTCCTTGAAAGGTGCAGAGCTGCGAAATGAGTTTGTGAGCACTGAGCAACATGTTGGCATTAGACTAGTTCGAGATGAGCCAGACCTGCGCAGAATCGATGTCCGCACAATGCATTCTGGTCAGGGGTACGTTCCAAATCGCATACTTTTACTTTTAGTATGTACTGCAGCTGCCCACACAAAGTACTTAATGTTTCATGCAGTATGCACACAATTGGGACATACTACTTTCGTCATAACATTGCGCCTTGAACTTTGACCTTCTTGCTCATATATCCGCTGTGCAGAGGATTGTGGGTAAGAATAGTCAGAAAAGCATGCTGGCTTGCATACTGCAAAATACATACTATGTATTGGGACATACTAAATCTTTTTCTGGCATACTAAATAGTATGGTAGTATGGGTATTGGAACGCACAGTGGATTTGTCTCTTGCTCTGACGTCGTGCACAATGACCTCACAAGATCGAGGCGGCCGCAGTTTTTAGAGCCAGGCGCTGCAATTGCTCAAGACCCAAGGCATGATGGGAAACGCCTGGCTGTTGCCTGATCAAACAGCTGATCTTGGCTCTTAGTTTTGACAACAAACAGCACGTTTTGTAGAAAATCCAGATTTTTCTGTGTAATTGTAATATATAAATTTATTAATAATAATAATAATAATAATAATAAAAGTTATTTATATAGCACTTATCAAAACGAGCAATTACAATGTGCTTTACAAGGCAGACATAAAAAAAGGTCGAAGCTCCAAAGTATTCGTGTCAGCCCTATCTGTGACTTCCTGTGCCGGAAAGTGTCCGACTTGCCCGCAGCTTTTTGTCACCGCCGCCTGCTGCCGCCGCCTGATCTCGTCTGCTCTCCAGGTTAGACGCGGTTCATCTCGAACGAGCCTATCGACCACAGTGTTTTAATGTGTTGCAAACGTTCAGCAGTGTTGTAGGAGGAGCTCTGCAGGGTTGTGTTCAAGGTCGCTGAGTGTGCCAACATAAAATGTGAAGGTTGAAATAACTGTAATGATTTAGTATCCCAAAACACTTAATTTCTGATCATGAACAAACCCACTCCGTATGCTGTGTCCGATTATTTTCATACCATCGATAGATGGTGTTATTTATAGTATATTTGTATTAGAGAACATTGACAAAGGCTGTTAAATTGATTGATTTTTAAAAAGCTTGTGGTGTTTTTATACTACATGTCCCTTCCTTATCCCTCAGTGGACTCTCAGGTGCTACATAGTTCAGTTTCCCTGTTTGCTTCCTTCATGAAGACCACATTGAGATGAAGGAGATATAATAACTTTGTAACTCTTGTTCGTTCTTCTCTTCTCTCTAGAAATTTTAATAAGTAATACAGTTCTACGAATTAAAGTTTACATCAGAGGGGTTTATGGTACAACGAAAGCATCTTTACAATATCTGTTAATGGAGCTCCGCATCACGAGTCTTCCGCGATGCTCCACAGTCGGCATCCTGCTCCGCTCATGTTCTCAGTTCAGTAGATCTTCTGTGTATCTACAGTAGGTCAGTCTTGTTCACACCTTCTTCCAGTTCAGCTGAGATTATTTTTTAAAAGCTTGTTCATAATAAACTAACTCCTCATCGTGTCCAGCTCAGGATCACTCCGTTTGAAGTCTGGTCAGCTGCCCCGCTGACCCGTCAGCCAGTCGGTTGTCCTCACAGTGTCTCGTTTCATGACTGAAAGTGTGACGTTTTTCTAGGGTGAACATTTTTAGAAACACAGTGGCTGTAAATAGGCTTATATTTATATTTACATTCCAAGAATGTGAACATGTGACAAGAGTCTAAAGAGTGCACACTGAAATGTTTCAAAATAAAGAAATGTCATTGTTTCATGAATATGGTGGTGTCGTTGTTTTTGTTAAACATCTCGACTCTGGAGGTTCATACTATTCTCCCAAACCAAAAAACATGTGGACCGTCTTTAATCAACCTCTTCCAGTGTACAAACAGAGGAATTAAGTCCAGTTGGTAATATTGAAGGGTGTCGCAATATTAATGACAACTATGATATTAAAAAATTAAATGTCTCTTAATATAATAATACTCATATTTTGAGTGTAATTCATTTGTCAAAAAAGAGAAATGTACAATAAATGCCCAATAAACAAAGTTGAAGATGAATTTCACTGATTGTTATTATTTTTTCAATTTTCTATAGATATCGCGATTAGTATCGTTTTTGTGAATTCTTTTGGCCACGATAATCTTGCAGAGAAAATCTGATAGTGTGACCGCCCTAGTCTGAAGCATTTCTTTATTGTCGCCTTGGATGTTTAATTTACTTTTCAGTAAAAAATATGCAGGTAATTGGCTCCTGTCAGTTGTATTGACGAGACTACCAGGGTAGATGTGTGAGAAAACTGTATATTTCATTTAATTAGTTATACCACTAATTGTTTCTTAAGTGAATAATGGAGATAAATCAAGATATTCCTATTCATGGGGGTCAAAAATTGCATTAAATTAAAGTTCAAATGTCTTTAAATTTAATTTTTAATTTAATAAGGTACTACTGTCCAGTAATCCTAACCCTCTCCATCATTTTACACTGTAATCTAGAGTATAATACATTTTAAATTTGGTGCCCTCTAGTGGTATATGAATTGAATGAAACCAGAATTGTCTAATTTTTCTACAATATATTAATGAAACAGTCAGAAAGCACTTTAAAAAAAAAGTTTTAATACTGGATTGTGTGAAAAAATATCAGATTTGAAGCTGAATCCCCCTTTATATGCATTTATAAAGATGAACTGCAGGCGTAATCACTGTTGATTTGACATGAAGGCTGTAGATGTGTACATTTTGATTATGTAGCTTGACCTTTTAAACATACTTTTATCATGACGTTGTCAGATATAGAGACAAATCCAGTTTGTTTACTGAAGAGTGTCCATGTTTGTCTGTCAGTTGAAGCCTCTGTCTGTCAGCAACACCTGAGCATCTGAAGAGATGGCTATAAATCCCTGTTAGAAATAAACACAATGGTTAGCCCAGTGACACGTTCTACTTGTAAAATTAACATTTTATGAGCAATCTTTTACAAACACTGACCTCTTCCACCCCCAGAACTGTGTTGACCAGCTCTGCGTGTTTCATTCTGGGTAAAACAAAACCTTTGCCCAGTTCCGCTGAAACAGAAAAGTACAAGTAGAGTACACATTATACATTATGTTCAGTATGTTGGATCTGTGCAGTATTGTATGGGCAAATTCTGAAGGACAAAATGCATTATATCCCCCCCTGTGCTGCTCTGGTTTACTGTAATGAAGATAACAAATAGCATTAAATGCATTTAGTTGCTATTTTTCCCAGATAAACGTCCAGAGTGTAATAATAAAACAGGCATACACCGCAAAGCAGACAGAAATAAAGCAAACTAAGTATTAAATATATTTTTGTAGCAACAGTGATGATCAGAGTGGAGTGTAAATTACATTATATATATATATATATATATATATATATACGCTACTAATTGTTCATCTCATGAGAACTGAACATAAAAAAACATGTAACTCAGACTCACCGTTCAGTCTTGCAAAGCCTAGCATCAGTCCCATCTTCATTAATTTTTCCAAAGGAGCAGTCTGCAAAGAGAAACGTGATTTGTAATGGTCACCATTTGATTCTCCTCAGTTCGTACACACATACGGCTGCCTATGACCAACATATAATGTGATGTGTGATGTGTCACCTACCTGAAAGGTTCCCACTTCACTCGACGCCAGCGTCAGTGTGAAACTGTTTGAAAGAAAGAAATATCATTACTTTAAGTTTGTGTGCTCAGGTGTGTGTTTTAAAACGTAGTGATGCTCACTTATCCATCGTCATGGAGCCCTTCAGTCTATCACCATCAATCAACACTTTACCGCTGGACTTTAAGTCCTGAAAGAAAGAGGTTTAAATTACAGCTGCGATCAAAGATTATGTTTATTATCATTAATCTGTCAGTTGTTTTTCCTACTTAATCAAGTCATTGTGTAGTCTATGACATGTCAGAAACCCCACATTTGAGAACTGGTGATTTGTTTTTAGCATTTGTGCTTGATAAATGACTTGAACTATTAATAAATAATCAGAATAATTGTCCATTTATTTTCTGTCGATTAACTAATTTGATTAATTGGTGAATCCTTTTAGCACTAGTTTAAATTAATCTATGATGGACTGTAGTGTGACTTGTTGTCCAGAACACAGAAGACACAATTTAATTTGGGGTTTTGTTTGCTAAAATGTAATGACTCTTTGATTCATAATAATTTATCTATAAAACATTATGATTATATATTTATATGCTTGCGAAAAATGTTTTTTCTGTGCTCAAGATTACCCATGGGGCGCTCAGGATAGAGGCACTAATATAACGCCATACTGGGCAGCAACAAGGTGTGAATGTACTACTACTACTACTACTAATAATAATAATAATAATAATAATAATAATATCCGCTATACAACTACTTTGATGAATTGTTGATATAAAGAGTAAAAAAAGGCCAGAAAACAAAAGTACTCACAGCATTGAGTGTGAACAGGGGGGTCTGGGTACCGTTTGGCTGGATGGCGGACGCCTTCACGGCGCCTTGAAAGTCCAGTTTAACAACACCGGGCTGGAAGGAAAACATGGGCGTCTCTCTGGCATAAACCAGCAGAGTCATCAGAAGATCCGGATACAACTTGGGAAGCTGCAGAGACAAAGAGAGAGAAAAGTAGAAGGTAACATTTTATTATGATATTTGGACAACTTTAAAGGCATGTTTTCATGAGCAGTACAGAGTAAAGTGGTGTGACCAACTAAGATTCTGTGCAGAGATTAAAGCAGGGAGAGATACAAGGATACAAAGCAGAAGGTCAGGGACTCGTGTTTGTAATCAAGTTGCTTTTTCTAGTCCTTTGTGTTCTTTTCATATTAGCATTTTTTCCAAATGTTGCTAAGTGCAAGTGGCAAAGTAGACTAGTCTGAAATTAACATAACGCTCTAAACTTGCACTAAATTTTGGCGAGGAAAAACTGGCATGGCCGTTTTCAAAGGAGTCCCTTGACCTCTGACCTCAAGATATATGAATGAAAATGGGTTCTATGGGTACCCACGAGTCTCCCCTTTACAGACATGCACACTTTATGATAATCACATGCAGTTTGGGGCAAGTCATAGTCAAGTCAGCACACTGACACACTGACAGCTGTTGTTGCCTGTTGGGCTGCAGTTTGCCATGTTAGGATTTGAGCATATTTTTTTATGCTAAATGCAGTACCTGTGAGGGTTTCTGGACAATATCTGTCATTGTTTTTCACATGAGTACTGTATTGATATTGCTTCAGATGGACTTACCTGAGGGATGTAAGGCCCCATTGAGCTGGTATTCAGGTGAAAATGGAAGGATGGAGGTATCTGAGATGATGAAACAACATTTCTTAATCACAGATATGGATTAGGGCAGATAGTAATCAATACTTATTAAGTTTCAGGTGCACTTACCATGCTGTCAGTGATGAGGACCTGAAGCAGTCCAGCTGAGTAGAGTCGATATAAGTACGAGTTCAGGGTGAACTCAGACAGACCCGCTGACAACATGTAGCCCGGCTGCTGGGGCATGGTGAACGGCTTGGCCACGAAGGGAGGCTCCGTGTGAGATTTGATATCGTAGAACTCTCCCTTTAAATCAAGAGTTACAAACGATCAATTATCACTTTTTGTTGTTATAATATATTTTCTTGTGTTTTGGCAAAAACACATATTGTAAATGATGGTTGCCAGAGCGTGTTGGACATATACGTGTGTGTTTCTATTATTATTTTGCCTGAAATGATGCAGCCAAAAGTCCGGGGACTTCTACAATATGAAAACAGATTGTGTGTATCTTTACCTTAAGACCCAGATTCATACTTGAAGCATCAATAACGGGTGCACCGGTGAGAGGGAGGTCAAAGGTGAAGTCTTGACCCACTTCAAAGGAAACTGATGAAGAGCAGAAATCATTCATAGACTGCATTATCTATTTATATATTTAAATTATTGACTGTTAATTTACTTTTGGCTTAACCTCTTCCACTCCTTGGGAGCGGCGGTGTCATCGGCCGACTTTATATAGCAGCCATCTCATACAGTGAGACCATTTTTTGAGTGGAAAAGGTTAAGGTAAAGTAACTTTTGGACTGTGTAACTGCTATCAACGCTGCAATACCGTTCATGGCCTGTAGGTGGGACTCCAAGTTTACAATGGATTCCTCCACATAAGTGCAGAGCTATGGAGGAAACAACAAGGCAAATGTCCTTCAATGTTCACCACTAAAATGATCATACAGCATAAAGAGAGCCTCCATTGATACATGTGACAAAGATATATATAAATAAACACTCACTGAGCTCTGGATTTCACCCTTGATACGCCCCTTGAAATGCTTCACAAAAGGCTGGAACATCCAACTGTTGACAAATGATAAATGCAGGGCTTATATGTTGACACCAGTATCACCCCTTCTCTCTGTTTCTCTCCTCTCCTCTGTTCTACTGTACCTGGCTCCACCGTGAAATTGTACGTCCACGTCTCCGACCCGAGCATCACAGTGTTGACTGGTGACAGACAGATGCCCGTCAGCATCCTTCCCCATCTCCACTGCAGAGGTCACATCCAGACTAAATATAGCCATTTTGAATGATCCCCCGTCATGTCTGAAAACACACAGTACAAACAAAGTCAGTGCACGTTGGTGTTGGTGAACGTTTATTCACGTAACATACATCTCAAAAGCCTCAGTATCCATATTATAACGTATTAAACATACATTTTAAATAACACCTGATTCAAAATCAATCTTAATAATGAAAGTAATATTTCCCCTCCCTTGCTTTCTTGTTTACAGTACATTAAATGGTCATTTCCCTTATGAAAAAGTAGTATACTTCAAGTATATTTCCCAAGTATACTTTATGAAGTAAGTATACTAATATCAATGTTTTGGTAGTATACTTGTAAGTGTACTACTTCAATACTTTTTGGGACTAAATTGGCCAACTTTTTAGTTTATAAAAGTATACTTTTAGTTACTTTAAGTATGAGAATAGTAAACTTTGAGAACACAACCAGTTTACATCTAAGTTGTATTTTGTACTGCAACTACACTACAAGTGAACTTATAGCTATACTGTTAGTTTACTAGTTCTATACTTGTAGCCCACTTTTTAGTTTATGAAAGTACACTCAGTAAACTACTAGTTTAATATTTTTTACTGCAAGTATACTAGTATTTAACTTATAATACTTGGCCAAAGATTTGCTCCTTTTGCTTATTTGACTTGATATTTTGTGATGAGATTAAAAAAAATGAATAAAATGAGCTTTTCTCGCATGCCTCCGCCGTGGCAACGCGGTGGCAACGGAGAATGCAATTATACTTGTCAGTATAAGCCAAGTATACTTAAGAATAATTTTGTTAAGGATATCTCGGATAAGGACATAAAAAGTAAACTGAAAGCATACTCTTATTTTAAGTTTAAAAGAAGTATACTAATAGCACACTTGAATAAAGGGTTATCATTGCTGGCATACCAACTTGCTAACAATTCAATCATTAGTGACCAAATAATAAATCTGAAGTTAGAAAAAAGTTAAAGGTCAGATTAAAATGCCAATTAAAGAATGGGCATATGGGTCTATATGCTTTAATATAAACGGCATGTTAATAATATCCACAGTTAGCTGTCACTTTCACTTTCAACATTAACTGGGTGGATGACACCCAAAGTGTCTTCATGGTGCTGGGTGAGAGAACAGGAAGTCACCAAAATAACTGGTTTCTTCCTTTTTGAGAGTGAAGGTCAGATGGTTATTAATTAATGCTTCTTTGTGTGATTGTATCACAGTAATGTAGCCTATATATGCAATGTGCTCTCTCTTATAATAAGACCCTTTAAAGACCGACATAAAGATCAGTTCAATTTAAAAAGCGAGGACGGTCTAGCTGCTGTAGCATCAGGAGATTTCTCATCTGAAAGAAAACAGCCAATGATGAACAGCTCACATGATACCTTTAAGGACACACTTCCTTTTCTAACAAACCTCAGATGAACTTAATATCACTTCCTCATTTAGACTTTGTGTAAAATTTCTGTGTGACTTAAACATTTAAATGATACCATGTATATGTAATCACTTTTATATTATGGTAAAGAGGATAATCAGATTTCCTCAGGCGCTCTGAAGATTTGTCTTTTGCCCCAAAACAAACAAACAAACCTTGATTGTGGGGTTACTGACTTCATCAATCAAAGGAGTTTTACATGTCTGGAAACTCACATGATGCCAAAGTGTGTCGTCCACTCGCCGGCTACTGCGACACTGAGGCCTGAGGTGGACGTCTTGAATCCTGTGATGTTCTGATAGAACTCAACAGACGGCTCTGGGAAGTCACACTTTGTTATGCTGATGCTATAGTGCACATGGGGAGAGAGACAAAGACAGTTGTAGATATAGGTGAGAGGACACAGATCTGACTCATGTAAAAATGTCTAATGAAATAAATCAAAGTATAAAAGAAAAGATATTCAAGAATGTTAAATGTAATCCTACCCCAATAGTGTGTAGTGTATGCCCAAGACTTCACCACTGATCTCAGGGAGAGAGATGATCTTCAACTTCTCCTGGATCCATCCTGCACCCAAATGCTTTCCTGGGACCAACAGCACATATGTACAGTTTAATAGATAGATAGATAGATAGATAGATAGACTTTACATAGATCACAAAAAACATGCATGTAACTGTACATACCAACTACTTTACACTAGATAGAAGAAATAAAAAATACAATAAAATAGAATTAAAGGTACATCTCTGCTGTGCAAATTGAGAGTAAAATGTGCCTTGTGCATTGCCACTCAGAAGATAAGTCTCCTCTTCCTGCACAGATGAAAGTCATTGTACTGTACGTTGATACAGCTGTTAGCAGGAATGATTTAATGTAGCGGTCCTTATCAGAACTATCAGACTCTGCTGTCTGACAGTTGAATAGTTGTGAATGAAACATGTCTAATGTACAATTTTGTTGGGATCTTTATGAAAAGACAAATGTAGCTGCAAATCCATCTAATGCCACACGAAGCAGTTATTTTGGGTTTAAATCAACTTAACAAGTGAGTGAATAACCACATCTCACATGGCCTTACCGTACTGAAGTCCTTTGTTATTCAGGACGACTTGCACTGCAGGGTTTTCTCCACAGATAGAAGAGACGAACGTGAGCACTGCTACCACCAGTGGAAGCATTTTCCTGGATCCCCTGTGGTGCAAGCAGTGTACATTTGAACATGAATGAAACCAAGAAACATTTACATTTCAGTGTGAGATATAATATCAAACATGTAACTCTCAGTAAACCTGTGGTAGTGATGTTATGTAGCATACCTGAATTACTGCAGGATGAAGTGTGTTTGCCAAGCTGAAAGAGTGAACAAGCGTCTTCACCGTTTCTCTGCTGTTGATTCATCTACAGCAGCTCTGGTTTCATGAGAAGTGAAACTTACTGACATCTGCAATAGCCTCATGAGAGAGAGAGAGAGTGAGTGTGTGTGTGTGTCTGGGTGTGTGTGTGTGTGTGTGTGTGTGTGTGTGTGTGTGTGAAGTACAGGAAACTCCTGTTTGATTGTGCTCTGTCTGGTAGTCAAGTTCTAACATGTAAAACTGAATGAAATGTCACATTTGAACACAAACAAAAAGGCTTCTTTAGGTTCAGACAACAAAACTACAACTTTTTTAAGTTTAGGGCAATAAAACTACAACTTCTTTAGGTTTAGGGCAATAAAACTACAACCTCTTTAGGTTTAGGCAACAAAACTGCAACTTCTTTAGGTTTAGGCAACAAAAACCCAGTTAGGTTTAAACAATAAAACTACAAATTCTTTAGGTTTAGGCAACAAAGAACAGTTAGGTAACAAAACCACAACTTCCTTAAGTTTAGGCAACAAAACTACAACTTCTTTAGGTTTAGGGAAATAAAACTACAACCTCTTTAGGTTTAGGCAACAAAACTGCAACTTCTTTTTAGGTTTAGGCAACAAAAACCCATTTAGGTTTAAACAATAAAACTACAACTTCTTTAGGTTTAGGAAAAAAACAGTTAGGTTTAGGCAATACAACTACAACTTCTTTAGGTTTAGGGCAATAAAACTGCAACCTCTTTAGGTTTAGGCAATACAACTACAACTTCTTTGGGTTTAGGCAACAAAAAAACACTTAGTTAAGTCTATACTACAGCGCCTCACTGACGCTTCTGCTCGTGACATAATTACTACAGTCGCCGTTGTGTTCTTTTATACCTTCTTCCGGTGATCTACCATGTGAACGGATGATAAAACATACTAGTGGGTATAGTAGGGCCCTATTAACCCACATCTATGGGGCTTATAGCGACTGATAATGCCTATTTAATAGCCTGACAACAGTCTAATCGGCTGGTAAAAAAAACACATTTAAAAATGTTATAGGAGCTAAAGTGTTGAAAGAAATATTCATACATCTTTGAAGTACAACATGATCAGTGATTTTGAAAGTAGATTAAGTTCACTTTTATCAGAAACTATTTATTTGAACAACATCCTCATTTTTAGAATTAAAGCCTGTCGTGCATGGCCGAGTAACATAAAAAGGAAGTGAAATTATCTGGTATACGTGCTGTTTTGGAGGCCTCTGCACCCTTTGAAGAATTATTTAAATAGGAAAAAAAAAAGGCCATTTGATGCACACAGTCTTGTTTTTGAATGCTCACATTGTTGTTTTAAGAAAGGGGAAGCTTAATTAACCTAGCCCATTAGTACGTAAAACAGTACAAATAAAAAAGAAAGTAAAATCTGCAAGGCCCTGGCTACATTTCAAGGAAACATTAGAATCACCAGCCATAAAATATTTGATTTATTTATCTCTTAATCAACAAATACTCTTTGTCTCACACACCATGATTAGTTCCATTAAATCACAATTAACAAGTTCAATAGGAAGAGGATATTATCAGACAGACATGTTTTTTTTCTCTCCATATAACACAATTAGGACCCACTTGCTTGCACTTTGAATTCACTTCATCCAGAATGACACTTGAAACACCAAGAAAACAAATGAGCCAACGAGGACTACTATTATAGGCATAAGATGGAAAATAAAACACGAAAACAAACTGATAAAAAAAAAAATCTGTTTTAAACAACTACACATAATTGTTTATAATAATCCACAGAGAGCACCATCTGATCTGATAGATGCCTCGGTGTTATATTTTCTCTGAAGTGGGATTAATGATGATATCTAGCAGCTCAAAAACCAATAATAACATATTCACTCCATTGTTTTTTTCACATATTTCATTCCCCAGATATAAACACGTATACACAGTAAGACCCATGGCGGACACTTTCACTGGATCTTTGACAACTTTTGCATGAATGAATACCTGGACAGGCTGCCAGCATATTTAATCACCCCCCTTTTTCATGCGGAGGTTCCTCTGTCCAGTTATAATAAAACATGTTTTCTGGAATGACTACTTTACACTATGATTGTAGAATTTATTATTATTGCACATTATCACGAAGGCAAAAAATAAAAAGATGTACATTTCACACAAATAATCCTCCTGCATGAGCTTCTTTGTCAACATAAAACTTAAAACGTCTGTTGAAAGCTGCTCAGCTCTGTACTCACTGATCTTTATTCCATGGTCTTCATGACTTGCTTTTACTTGACAAGCATACTTTGTGTGTGTGTGTGTGTGTGTGTGAGTGTGTGTGTGTGTGAAGAACAGGAAACTACTGTTTGATTGTGCTCTGTCTGGTAGTCGATTTGACTGTTATCAGGCCGTTAAATAGGCGTTATCAGTCGCTATAAGCACCATAGATGTGGGTCAGTAGGGGCCTACTACATTGTAAAAGTGAAAGTGAAACTTAAAAGCAACACATTCTAATGTATGAATGTGCATTTGTGATGTGCTATTGTGTGTAGCTGTGTATTGTGCGTTTTGTATGTTCTTTCTTGTATGACTGTAGTATGTTTCTTTGTTTTGACCTGCCAAGGGACTACAGATGTGAATTAGCTTAAAGCTATAATCTGGTACGGTGCATCAAATGGTTACATTTATGTTTTAAACTGTACATGGTCCCTTTTAAATAAAATAATAAAAAATAAATAAAATAACATGATGTTTTTGATAAGGTCTGCGTCATGGCAACCTGACATCATCATCATCATCATCATCATTCAATAAAGGTCATCACATCTCAGAAGCTGCTCTTCTCTAGTCGTGGATATTGTACTTGAACGCCTCTATGAGCCCTTCAACGGAGTGAATGAAGCCAGATATGGCGCATATGCCTCCGATAACGAATATGGCGACGTCGAAGAAGACGTGGTGCCACAGGAGGTTCCTCCACTGGAGCTTCAGGTGGAAGAGGCTGGGCAGGAGGAAGCACAGGCCGGCGCCGGTGAGGCTCCCAGTTAGACCCATGAGGAGGGCGAAATGGGGGACAAAGACAGCCATGAGCAAGGTGAAGACTACCAGAGCAATGCGCAGACCAAGACCCCAGGATTTCAGCTGCCCATTGGGGCCATAGGGTTAAATTTAATTTTTAATTTAATAAGGTACTACTGTCCAGTAATCCTAACCCTCTCCATCATTTTACACTGTAATCTAGAGTATAATACATTTTAAATTTGGTGCCCTCTAGTGGTATATGAATTGAATGAAACCAAAATTGTCTAATTTTTCTACAATATATTAATGAAACAGTCAGAATGCACTTTAAAAAAATAGTTTTAATACAGGATTGTGTGAAAAAAGATCAGGTTTGAGGCTGAATACCCCTTTATATGCATTTATAAAGATGAACTGCAGGCGTAATCACTGTTGATTTGACATGGATGCTGTAGATGTGTACATTTTGATTATGTAGCTTGACCTTTTAAACACACTGGTGCTTTTATCATGACGTTGTCAGATATAGATAGAGACATATCCAGTTTGTTTACTGAAGAGTGTCCATGTTTGTCTGTCAGTTGAAGCCTCTGTCTGTCAGCGACACCTGAGCATCTGAAAAGATGGCTATAAATCCCTGTTAGAAATAAACACAATGGTTAGCCCAGTGACACGTTCTACTTGTAAAATTAACATTTTACGAGTAATCTTTTACAAACACTGACCTCTTCCACCCCCAGAACTGTGTTGACCAGCTCTGCGTGTTTCATTCTGGGTAAAACAAAACCTTTGCCCAGTTTCGCTGAAACAGAAAAGTACAAGTAGAGAACACATTATACATTATGTTCAGTATGTTGGATCGGTGCAGTATTGTATGGGCATATTCTGAAGGACAAAATGCATTATATCCCCCCCTGTGCTGCTCTGGTTTACTGTAATGAAGATAACAAATAGCATTAAATGCATTTAGTTGCTATTTTTCCCAGATAAACTTCCAAAGAGTGTAATAATAAAACAGGCCTACACCGCAAAGCAGACAGAAATAAAGCAAACTAAGTATTAAATATATTTTTGTAGCAAGAGTGATGATTAGAGTAGAGTGTAAATTACTATATATATATATATATACATATATATATATATATATATACACACACATATATACGCTACTAATTGTTCATCTCATGAGAACTGAACATAAAAAAACATGTAACTCAGACTCACCGTTCAGTTTTGCAAAGCCTAGCATCAGTCCCGCCTTCGTTAATTGTTCCAAAGTATCAGTCTGCAAAGAGAAACGTGATTTGTAACGGTCACAATATGATTCTCCTCAGTTCGTGCACATATACGGCTGCCTGTGACCAACATATAATGTGATGTGTCACCTACCTGAAAGGTTCCCACTTCACTCGACACCAGCGTCAGTGTGAAACTGTTTGAAAGAAAGAAATATCATTACTTTAAGTTTGTGTGCTCAGGTGTGTGTTTTAAAATGTGGTGATGCTCACTTATCCATCTTCATGGAGCCCTTCAGTCTATCACCATCAATCCACACTTTACCGCTGGACTTTAAGTCCTGAAAGAAAGAGGTTTAAATTACAGCTGCGATCAAAGATTATGTTTATTATCATTAATCTGGCATAGGGATAGAGGCACTAATATAACGCCATACTGGGCAGCAACAAGGTGTGAATGTACTACTACTACTACTAATAATAATAATAATTAAAGCTGCAAGCAGCGATGAACGGGCCCTCGCCCCTGCGGGCATGTCTGGGGAACACGCTCGTCGGGGAACCTGCTGCCGTCCATTCCCGTGAAATCGGAAACTCAACGCAGGCCGGTACTCTTATAAAACATGTCAAATTTGGGGATGATTGGACAATGTATAGTCAATTTACAACAACTTCCTGTTTCCTGTAGGGGGCGCTATGACTATCACGCATAATACCACGTATATGTCTTCAGGCCGGGACCCTTATAAAACATGTCAAATTTGGGGAAGATCGGACAATGCATAGTCAATTTACAACAATTTCCTTTTTCCTGTAGGGGGCGCTATGACTTTCACTCATAATGTTACACATATGTCTTCAAGCCTGGACTATTATCCAGTTTGTGAAATTTTGGGCAGATCGGACTATGTAAAGTCAAGTAACAACAGCCTCCTGTTTCATGGCGAAACATCAAAATTCGCCGCGCCGCCACAAGAACACCGTTTCACGAAAACACAAAAGCTTCGCAATTTAGTATCATGAAGGTGTTGAGATTCTGCTGCCCAACTTTGAGATGGATCGCTGGTATCCTCTAGGAGGAGTATCGCAAAGTTCCATACCTAAAAAGTGACAAAATGGCGTCTTCGCACATGACGTATGACATCACCGTTCGAGCGATCAAAAATTCCTTCGCAATTTAATATCACAGTAGTGGGAGGGTTATACCACCCAAATTTGACGCAGATCCGATAAACTCTCTAGGAGGAGTTCGTAAAAGTATGCATAAAATACATGAAAAACGCACAAAATCCAAGATGGCCGACTTCCGGGTGGGCGGAGCTAATGAAACCCGATGAAGAATATGTCCGAAATAATGAGTGGGATATGCATACCAAATTTCATGAATATCGGATAAATTTTGTCCAAACGATGGCATTCCACGCGTTAGGGGGCGCTATAGAGCCTGCTTAAGATAATGAACCTAATCGCTGTACGTTCACGTAAAGTTCACAGGTGTCCATCTTTTTGCAAACTTTCATGAGTTTTCGAGTATACCAAGGGCGTCAAAGGCATGTTCAAAGTCTAAAAGACACAAGGGGGCGCTAGAGAGCCAAAATGCCACGCCCAAGCAAAATTTCACCACTAAATCAAAGTATTTACTAGTTTGGATGTGCGTGTAAAGTTTCATGAGTTTTGGTGCATCCTAAAGTCCTCAAACATGTGTTCGTAAATTTTAAAATCACGCAGGAAATCCAAGACGGCTGACTTCCTGTTGGCCGACAAATT